>WEIU01004657.1:97674-121685 GCA_013389925.1 Aegithalos caudatus
TTTTTTTAGTTGCTCTAAGTCATTGAGAAACTAACACGACAAGAACAAGCAAAAAAATATTTCTTACTTAAAAGTCTGTACACATAAAGTTCCAAGAAACGTGCTACTCATTAGTGAGAGGAAAAACATTGTAATGTATTAATTTGGAGGAATCAGAAGAGATATTCTATTCTATTATTTCTAAATCGATAAATGCTAAAAATTGGAATAATTTACCAAAGAAAAGATAAAAAATCCTCTATTGGCAAGAAGCCAAGCAGACACTGCAAGTGTTTTTATATTATTGTTGGTTCCTCTTTGTTTGGTTTATGGAAAAATCAAATTGTCAGCATCAACTTTCTGACCTAGGGGCCTACTGGTTTGAGGGGTAAGGAATACTTCTCTCAGGGTTACAGCTGTGCTGATCTTCAAGCATAATTAGGAGATAATTTATAGTTAGAGATAACTTTTTTATTGTATAAATAGGAAAATGTAGAAAAGCTGGGCACACAATTCCTTCAAGTGTTAAACACAAATAATAAACTGTTATAGACAAAAATCTAAATACCAACTGAATTTCTCTGATTTTATTGAGCTGTCAAATGAGAGAATCTGGGGGAAATAAAGTTAGGCTGTAGTCATAGGCTGAGGAGGATGCACATCTTTTGGAGCTGTTATTTGTAGACCAGGAGCAAGACATAAGAGGAGTGGTTTTTTTTGAGAAATGCTACACCCACTGTCTGTTCCTGTCTGTCAGTAAATGTTTGTGGAAGTATGTTTTAGTGTACAGTTTGTGTGTTCTCATGAGAGCATTTAGTAGACTGGTAGCATTTAGACTAAGAAGACTATCAGGATATGTAGAAGTAGGAAGACAGTATTTGGATGGCTGTTTTGGGAAAAGTGTTTGCTGTGGTGGGAATATTACTGTGGAGATGAGAAATTGCAGTGTTTAAATTTGTTGTCACATATCCAGGTCCAGTTGGTCTTTTTTCATTCCAAGTGTCTGAAAAAGAGGTTTTTGAAAGATAATTTTCAGATGACTTCTTCCTGTTTAGGGTGGAATTTGTAGTGGACTCCCTGTAAATTTTCAAATCAGACCTAATTTTTAGATTGTACCTTTAAAGTGGTGAGATTTGTACACTGCAGAATTAGCTTGTTGCCAAGTCTTGTGCTGACTTCCCCCACCAGGATGAGCATTTCTCCTGGCTGAGTGAACAAACACAGCACCCTAACAGGGCTTCAGATGTTGAACTCTGCTCTTAGAAACTCATGGACCTTACTCTGGTTTTATACTTGGCCTAGCAAAAGTCAGTGTTTAGAAATCATTAAAAATCATCAGAATTGTGATATATTCAGATAATGACAGTAAAAGAGACTGTTGTGCCAGGATATTTTATGTAGTTATTCTGGATTGTATGGTAATTTATAAGTTACTGTTCATTCTGTAAATAATCACAATTTTGCTATTTACTGCACTTTTAATGTTTCTTGCAACAGCATTAAAACAGGCCTAGATTTAAGTCAAGGAAATAGTTTATGCACGTGTCTATACCACACTGTGTAGCCTGTGGTGCACAGTGCAACTCTTCTGAATTTACAGTCCACTGTGTCAAGCTAAGCCATTCTTTCCTGTGGCAGAACAGCAAATGGAGAACACCCTTAATTTCTAATACTGAAAGTATTAACAGAATGTGATGATCACTACAGAACCAGCAGACTGTGCAACTGTTCTGTATATCACAGAAATTAAACCTTATAGGATCTTTTATTCTATGGTATGAATAAAGGAACAATATAGAACTTAGATAAAGTGAAAATCAATTCAAAATTAATCTTTAAATCCTACCCAAAGTCCTGCATCTTGCACATAATTTTGAATACCTCAGGCATCTGCAGTGCAGTATATTATTAACATATGTAGGTGGGCTTTGGCTTATGAAAAATAACATTAAAGAGTTCAGTGCTTTAAGCAAACACTGGACACCCTTCTGTTTCTTTTTCCCCTGTGGCCTCTGGGGGCTTTAGAAACATTGGTTAACTGGCTTTCATCCATATTTGTGAGGTTCTTATAAATATTTCCCACTTATAATTGTGGAAAACAGCATGACAAGCTAATGGAATGAGCGAGCAGGAGAGATGGAAATAGAATACAGCCCTCGGACCTGGTTGCAGGATTATCATGGAGCAGTGTTAAATGAAAGCATTGTGAGACATCTCAGCTTTGGGATACTGAAACCTTTCATTATGGAAAAGGGGATTTGGCTCTGACAGCATGCTGCAAATGATGCTTGAGCTCAGCACCTCCAGTCCTGGAGCAATGTCAGAAATCACACAGAGCTTGTTTTACCTACAGGACAGTTCTGTTCAGCGAGGAGGAATGAGGTAATGCTCAGTCCACTGCTGCAAACTCACCAGGGCCTTACAGCTCCAGAGCAGCTGCAGTGGTCTGGGCAATGCAGATCCTATAGCCATAACCTCAGGCTGAGCCAGGTTATCTCAGGGGTCATACAAACAGCATGGATTTTCTCCAGAGAATGAGCCACATAAAAGCTCCCCAGAAGTAATAAATATCACATACCATTCAAGAAAGCAGAAAGCCTTAATCTTTATTTTTGATCTTTTAAATACCACAAAAATCTCTTCACTCTTAATTGGAGTGAGCCTGCTGGACGAGGAGTTCACAACAATGACCTTTTGAGGTGAGTCTCACCTTGCAGCTCTTGCATCACGTTCAGAGCTCTTCCCAGTGTGCTGTGTTGCATCCTGCCAGCCTGAGCCTGAGCCATGGGGAATCCCTGGGGGCAGGCCTGCTCTGGACACGTGCTGGAGAGGTAGGAACACCCTGGAGACCTTCAGCCCCTCAGCTGGGAAAAGTGTTGCTCCAGCACACCCTTCATCTGCTATCTAGATGACTCATTGTGAAAAGGTATTTAGTGGAATGGGAATATGCAATTTCCTCTTTTCACTTGTCCTAACTAGGGCATACTGTAAATATATATTTATAGCTACAGAGCTCAGCCTTTTACTCCACCCATGAGAAACCTGTAGAATTAGCCTGATTCTGTGTTTATTGGCTTTTACTGCTTCCAGATAATGCACAATTTACAAATAAATTTACATTGGCTGCCTCACATCTTCTCAGATGTCAGTGCTATAATGCCCTTCTCATTTTGAGTCAAGTTCTCCATTATTAATTCAGCTGTTTGTAATTAAATGATTAATCAATTTTTTTTTCCTCCTGAGTACCTGTGCAAGTGCATTGAAGACTGATTGATTTAACTGGGGTCACTCAGATATAAATTGAGCCTTAACATTATGAAGTGTGAGAAACCAAGAGGAAGAGGCTCTCTGAGAAGGCAGTGGGAGGATTGTGACTTTCGGTTTTGTGGATGTTTTCTTGTAGTTCCAGCGAGGGGGAAAAATGGTTCTGGAGCTAGAGATCCAAAAATTATGTGGCAATTTGTGTTATTACTTTACCTGCCAAAACTGATGTTCAGATTTTAAAATATGTATGACAGCATTAGCTGTTTTCTCTTATTTTTTTTTTCACACTGTCTCATCATATGGGAAGAAAATGAGAATTCTTTTAGTAGAATTGAAGATGATTAAACATCAAAGGGGGTGCTGGGGGTGAGGGGTGGCATTGTAGTCTTGTTGCTGGTTTTGTCAGAGAAGTTAAGTTCTGTGTACATCTTCCCTCACCAGTTTGAGCAAATGTGTTTCTGCAGCTCTTATGAAAAGATAAAATGCTTACACAGATGTAAAGGGTGGGAGATGGAGGTCTTTTTATTTCTTGCTCAGTTATATTTTGCAATTGAATGGGTATTTTCTCAGGTTCCTGGGAAAGCATTTAGGTGTTGCTCACTGCCAGAGGTGGTGGTACAGCCTGAATGTGCAAGTAAACTTTGACGATGCAACAAAACTCAACTTTTCCTAATATTTCCTGTAGAATGACGCAACCTCTGGGCACAGGAGATTCCCTGTCCCGAATAAAGCAGGTGGAGGTTGGATGCCGAGCTGGCTGCAGGGCAGCAGCAGCACTGGTACCTCCAAAGCAAAGCAGCTGGCTCCCTCTGCTGCTTTCAGCACGAGCTGAGTCGTTTTAAGCAAGAATTTGCCTCCTCCAAGTCCTGCGGGTTCCAGTATCATTGCACCTCCTGGTTTTAATATGATCTCCTTCCATGGGAGGTAGCGACGGAGCTGCACGTTCCCCCTTCTGTGCAGACTTTTACAGAGAGGAATATATGTATTTATAACCCAGAATCAAACGGTAATGTGGCAGCTGAGTGTAAGCATTTTAGGTAAGACCTCCATAAAACCATAATTACACCCATCTGTTTTCCCTTAAGTACCCAGCAGAAAACAGTTAGCACTTATATATCTCTTGATAGCTCTCTCTCAATCTGGTGTTATGGGGAAAGAGGGGAGTTAATTTCCCCCTTTATTTTCTTTCTAGAAAAAGATAGTGCTTAAATTCAAATTTGTGAGTAAAGCAAGCTGAAAGTGTTTGTCAAAGGAGGTTGATTTGTAGATGGAGAGTGTCAAAGCAACAGTTTTTCTCAAGTCTCTCTAACCCTTATGCACCATTTATGGAAAACAGAACAGGCACATTTCTAATAAACTTGTGGCCATTTAAATAGATATTAACAATAAAAACTCCCACATAGTATTTCTTAAAAATACGAGCAGTTTCATCAAGACTTTTGGATATGGAAAGCTCTTGGCAAATAGCTGTAAACTGAATTCTCATTGAGAAGATGCACAAATGAGCCTTGTCCTTATGGCCTGGCTGTTCTGTGATTATTTGTCCAGATTATCCTCACCCGGGGTAAATTGGTGAACACCACTCGAAGAGGGATGTGAGAGGCCAATTTCCACTGTGTCAGGGCTGATAAACTGACTTTGAAACAGATACATTTTATATAGGGAAGAAAAAAAAAAAATTTTATAAAGGGAAAAAAAAAAAAAAAAAAAAAAAGAAAAAAAAAAAAAAAAGAAAATAACTGATTTTGAGATGTTATTGGGAAGGAAAAAAAATGGACTACGAGAAGCTGTCTGCATGTGGGGTTTTTACCACTTTTTGATAACCATTTTGGGGACATTAGAGTTAGGATATTTGATACTGCACACTTTAAAACATGGTCACTTACAAGGATTTGCCGACCTGGATACAACCGAGTTCCCTAAAGGTAAGTTCCTCGTTCCTTCTGAAATGCCCTCCTGTGCCCTACCACTTGGGACTTGACTTTTGAGCTCATTTGAAGGAGTTTGAGACCGTCCACAGCAAAATGATGCTGGGACCACCCCAGTTTGGAGTGGGATGAGAAACGGGAGCTGCAGAAGCAGCTTCCCAGGGAGGGTCCCGCTAACCTTGCAATGCCTGGGGCAGGGTCCCCTCATCCCGGGCGTGTCCCGGGGCAGGGTGTCCTCATCCCGGGCAGGGTCCCCTCATCCCGGGCGTGTCCCGGGCCCGGCCTCCTGATCCCGGCTGCCTCCTCGTCCCCGGCCGGTCCCGCGGCACCAGCAGATGGAGCTCCAGGATCCCGATTGCTGAAGGGGCCTTGAAGTCGGTGTGGAAGGGGCAGGCGGCACCTCGGTGTTTCCCTGTGGCGCTGCCGGCTGCCCTTTGCTATGCCGGTGACCTTGCACTGGGAAGTGGACAGCAGCTCGGCTCTTCTCAGGATCTGAGAGGTCAGGTTGGCTAAAAAAGATTCGATAAGCTATTTCGCAGAATGATAGAACGATTTGTTTTTGGGAGGGACCTTAAAGATCACCGAGTTTCCATCCCCCTGCCAGGTGTAGGGACACCTTCCACCAGACCAGGCTGCTCAGGGCCTCATCCAGTCTGGCCTTGAGCATGAAAGGATGGGGCATCCACAGCTTCTCTGGGTAACCTGTGCAGAGGTAAGAATTTCTTCCTGATAGCCAAACTTAGCCTACTCCCAGTTTAAAAGCATTCCCCTTGTCCTGCCACTACATACACATGTAATCAGTTCTTCTCAGTCTCTCTTGTAAGCTCCCTTCAGGTATGAATAGGCTGCAATTAGCTCACCATGGAGCCTTCCTCTTCTCCAGGCTGGACTAAACCCAACTCTCTCAGCCTTTTCTCATAGGAGAGGTTCTCCATCCCTCAGATAAATTTGGTGGCCTCCTCTGGTCTGGCTCCAACAGATCCATGTCCTTGCTGTGCTGTGACCCCAGAGCTGGGTGCAGCACTGCAGGTGGGGTCTGAGCAGAGCAGGATCCCCTCCCTCACTTGCTGCCCACACTGACCTGGATGCAGCCCGCAATAGGATTGGGATTCTGGGCTGAGAGCTCACTCTGCTGGGTCGTGTCTGGTCTTTCATCCAGCATTTATTGCTGGGTGTCTCTGCCCAAACCATGCTTCCCAAATTTCACCTGCTGCCATTGACACTGCAGCTCTTAATACCAAATTATTGCTGCCAGGGCAATTAAAGATACGGGCACTCAATAAGCTTATTCTGCATGTTGTGCCTATCTAAGCAAAAGCTTCTGTGCGTCCATATTTAGGCTCTTACTAGAATCCCACTACTTAATGATAAAAGATATAATTTTCCATCTCAGGGAACCTGTTTCCTCAGGTGTTGCTGGGGCAGAGTGTCTGGTGGCACTTTAACTGCTGTGTATTTCATGCCAGACCTATCCAAAACAGAAATAACTCTCTTTAGGCCCAAAGGAAAGAAGCAGGTGTACTCACACATCACAGGATAAATATTTAGATAAATAGCAAGGATATCTAAAGCCCTATCTAAAGCTTTCCCATGGACTTTCTGTTGGTACACACTTATGCTGGATTCTGTTCAAAGCACAGCTAAGTAGCATAGAGCAGTCAGAGCTTTCTAAATTCCCCTTTCAGATAAAGAAGTTTAGATGTCACATGTCAAACGTAATCTGACCTCAGGGGTTTCAGCCTAGTCTTTAACAGGCATTTCTCACCCTTGAGAAAATGCCTGGCTTTTGAAACAATGCCTCCTTTCAAGAACTTTGGCTTAATATTGTGGCGTGAAGGTCAAGATTGTCTTGTACTGACTGGCAGGAGCACAGCAGCTTTCACAGTGGTTCCTTTCTTCGTATGTGGCTTTTACTTGTGCTTAACATTTTTAGCTGGAAAATGAAGAGAATGAGAAAGTATCATTTTCTGTGTGAGACTTTGATGTGTTTTGTCTTTTAGCCTCACAATTGTTGTCGTATTGTCATAATACTGAATTCTTATTCTCCTGTTAACTGATGCCCTTTATTTGACAGGACTGTTTACTTTTGTTGGTGTTAAGTTTCTGGCTAGGTGCACAGACAATTTCGACTTGGACCCTTCAGTGGAAGGACACAGAGACAATTCAGTGTGTCCCCTCTGTGCAGGCTACCAAACAAAGAATGGACCTGTGCAAGCCAGGACAGCTCAACCCAGACAAAATGAAGGTAAATTAAAGCACAGGCAGGCTGGGAGCAACCACCAGAAGGGTTGGAAAAGGTTATATGGAAATGGTTATGTTTTCAGATTTGAATAGAGATTGTAAAAGGAGCCTGCAAATTGTACTTGTGCACTGAGCCCCAGAGGCAGTTAGGCAGCAGACAGCTGGGACAAATTCCCCTGGGAACTGCCTGGGTTAGGTTACACGTCCTTGTCATCACCTGCCCTGGATGAATCCTTCCACTCTTTCCCCTTTGGCTGCCAGGTGCCTGTGTGAGCTGGCTCCTTGCCTGCTTTCCTGGGGTGGGACAACATGCCAGGAGTCATGCACTTGTTTGGCAGCTGTGGATGGGAACATGAATCTGCAATGTGGGGGTCTTGGAGGAGCCCGTGTTGCTCTTGATTCAGTGGTCAAACAAGCAATTTTTTTTGTTGTAGCTGGTGTGTTATGCCTGACCTCTTCTACTGGAAGTGGCCTTTTCTCAGAGGTACCTGAGTCACTCACTGTCACCTCAGGCTACACTTGCTGTGATGGATTTTTTTTTTCTCAGACTGAAACAGAAGTAATTTAGAAAGGATGCCTGGAAGGATAAGATGGCCTAAGTAGTAAGGCTCTTCCCAAAATCTCAGGAATAGCAAATGTTGCAGAATTGAAGTACACTTATAACCTATTTTTATTTTCCCCCACAGGAACCATTTTCCCATGTTTTCAGGTTATTCCAGGGCTGATAAATATATCCCCATGTCTTTATGTCTAGGAATTTCATAATGTTTCTTCAGGAAAAAATAGTGTCAACTATGCTGGCATACAAGGAATGCATAATAATCTACCTGGAGGAATGCATACATCTGCTGCCTGAGTCCTTAAAAGCTCATTTCCTAAATGGGTGAATATCTGAGATCTAACAGTAAATTTTGGCAAGGTGGCCTATCTGTTTGAATTATGCTGGTTTCAAAGTCCTGTGTAATATGGTGATATCAGGAGTTGGGGAGAATGTCTTTAAGCCTGGCTTTTTAAACTTCTCCTCTTTAGGTCTAATTCTGAAGCAAACCTGGGGAGTCAATTGTGGGTTTGTAGGAGATGCCAAGCTCTTAAAAACACAGTGGGAGAGGCTGCTGGGGTGAGCCACTTCCAGTCAGCATGAGCTGGAACTGAGTGCCCTGAGGTAACTGAGGGAGATTGCAGCACCTTCACATTCCTATTTCATAATGTGTAATGAGCAGACTAAAAGCACTTTTTAAAAATAGAACCTTTTAATTTTTTTCTCCTCCCCANCAAATATATTTCAATCAGGTACTTCAGGCATTGGTACCTATGAAAGAAAAATGACATTATTTTTGGCATGGAAAGCATGTTGGAAGATTTAGAAAAGAAAATGGATAGCTACTGCATGAAGGTAGCTTTTAATGTACTTATCCCCAGAGGTGCTGCCCCTTGGGCTGGGAGCTGACTGCAGGCACAAGAATTGATGTGATGTTTGCTGTCTCTCCAGTGGTGATTAACTTTGGAGAAATAAATGTAATTAGTTGAAGTACCTTATTTCGTGTTCCTACTGGATGTTATCATTTAAGAGTAGTACTCACATATTTTAGAAACATCTCTTTAAGAGTATTGTTTTGTTGGGTTTTTTTCCTAAAACAAATTTGTCTGGGTCTTAATAATTCCAGTGCCAAGGATTAAGGTCTCTATCATAGGCAGCTCATGCAGCAGCTCCTGCTATTCTACTTCTTCCACAGAATTTTGGGAATAAAAAGGGTGTACAAATACATTGCACCAGACATGGATTCACCTGCAGGATGTGCTCCTGTGTGCAGGGACAGTCTTGTGCCTCCAGTCCTCATGAATCATGGGTGGATTTCCTGGATGGTTCTGAGTTTATTTATGTGCCAAAGGTGATTTATGGGTCATGGTGTTTGTTTTAAATGAGTTTAAAAGTAAAGAGTTAATTTATCTTACAATTAATAAATTGTAAGTGTCTAGATCTTTCTGACTTACCAGCTGAAGATTTTGGTATTCTCTCATATTTACCAGTCGGTCTGTTTTCATTATGAACTGAATTTGCAATAAAGCACAGGGTTTAATTTTGATAAAATTATTATTGGATAATGTGCATTGCTAACTTTCTCTATTTGCCCATAATAATCCAGTTTATCTAGATATTGCAGGAAAGGTCATCTAAGAGTTACTTGACATAAGTACAGTGTGTTGGCAATATGAAATGCCACCTCTTTAAATAAAGACATAAATAAGTCCTTTAACTTTACTGCTACTTTCCCCCTCTTTCCCAATAATGTAGCTACATCCTGATTGTGTGGCAGTACAAACATTCAGATTCCTTGATCAAATCTTCTCCTTAATTGTGCAGACCTTGATCCTATAAAGCCCTTGCATTCTTCACATAGAAGCTTTGTTTTGTTTTGTGTTATTCATTTAAAGAGGGAAATAATGCTTTGCAGTCTGTTTATTTTGATATTCTGAAACCAGTAAACAGTGTCTGTGTCAGGGCTAAGGCACAAAGGTTAGCTGCTGAGTCTGGCTCTGTTGTATAGCTGTTCTGGGGTTAAGATAAGTACTTAGTGTTCCAGATCTCTGATATTATTCATAATTCTAGAGAAAAAAAGAGTCAGTTAATGAAAAGCAAACATCTTTGAAATATGTAACACTGTCATGCAAAAGACATGCAGTGAGAGAGTCGGATTGCATGTGAGTGTTTTCCAGCATTGAAAATGTGGCAGAAATATGGCAATATATCCTCAAAATTAATGTGCTCTTCCTGAAATGCATTATTTACCAGAGACATGGGAGTTGTGGGGATTTGGGTTGGTGTGGCAGTGATTTTAATTCACCATCTGCCTCCCTAGACCCTAATAGCCTTTCATTTATTTCATATTCACTAGGGCGTAGAAAATGCTCAGGGTGTTTAAAATATTACGTGGTTTAAAAAGAACTAGATAAAAGAAATTATAATTATTAAGCATAGGGGGAATTGCAGTGAAAAGTTTTTGAGTGCTTTCCAGGAGGATGCACAAGCTCAGACTTGCCTGGTTTATTTCCACCTATGTCCTTTCACAGTCTCTTTTTTTCTGAGCCATTTGGGAAGCTTCCTTATCTGCACATTGCTCTGTGAGGGGTAGGTGTGCCATCTGCATATTATTGTAAATTAGAGGATCCATCCATCCATCTACTATCTTAGGTGAGTATGGCTTTCCTGCAGGACTTTGTTAAATTGTGTAAATTTAATTTTCATATCCCTTCTGGAATATTGAACAAAACTAATTTTATGACTGTAGGGTTTGAAAGCAGAAGGGGCAGTAAGTTAATATAATTAATCATTGTGTCATTGCTGCAGAATAATGGACTAATTCTCTTCCTAATTTCCAGTTACTTATCATTTGAAATCTCACAGGGAAAACAGCACTGTGTAGAAAGAACAAGGAACAACCAATTAATGTAAGTGTTTTGTTTCATCATCTTGAGCAACTGTAACAGAACTGAGGAAACTCTGGTTGTGATTTATTAGTTGCATTTTTTTGAGTTTTGATATGCAGTTGCATGTTTTCCTGAACTGCTTCATATGGAAAAATTAATGAATTTCCCCATATTGATGTATTTTTTTTTGCATCAATTTTGCATTTTTAAAAACAAGTCAAGTACACAGAATAATTAGCTTGAGTTAAAATGGAAAAAAGCAAACCATCTAAAACTCTTTGTTAAAAAATTTAGATTTTTTTTATGCCAACTCTGAAAAATTAAACCCCCCTGCAATTATATAAAAATCAGCTGCAATCTGCCAGCAGGTCCTAATTTGGGCCTCTTAAACTAACTACTTATGTTTTACTTACAGGACTGTTTTGAATATTTATTTTCCAGCTGATCATTTTAAAAGTACCTACTACCTGTCACTCATTTTGGTGTGGGACTGTGGGCCCTACTAAATCTTTGCAGGTTCAGATTCAGAGTGGCACAGCAAAGATGACCAAGATCTCTGCTATCCCCCACTGGGTTTAGAATCTGGATGATTTTACAGAGAATACCAAGAAGGTGAAAGAGAACAAATAGGAATGAAGCACTGGGAAATACTGGATCAGAGATAGAGTAAGGGAGGAGCTGGGGAAGAAAGCATCAGAAGAGTGACTGTGTGGAGCCCATAAAGATGCAGCTGAGTGCCAGATGAGGTGATGGAAAGGCAGAGTGGGAATGGAGGAGGGAATAGGAAGTTTTGGCATGTGTGAGATAAGACTCCATGGGATGGGTAGGACAGGAAGTGAGTAGAAGAGGAAGATAATTTGGTAGCTTCTGTTGCTGTATAGAGTTCAGCATCATTTCTGGCAGCAAGCTGGAAAGCATTTAAAGGCTGAGCTTTCAACTAAAAATTCTCATTAAGTAGAGGCCCAGTAACCCTGTCTGAAAGGTTAAAGGGAAAACACCAAACAAAGCAGCATTTTCCCCACTGTTTTTTATGCAATTACAGCTAATTGAACTGAAGTTGGAGGAAATACTAACTTGAACCTTTTTATTTTCTTTCCTTGAACAGGAATTCAGCATGAACTGTTTGTTAGTTTGAAGTTTTAGTAATTTGGCACAACTTTAGTCAATGCTGAATCCAAATGAGAACCAAACTGAATAACTAACAGATTTGACTGTCTAAGTAGATGTAAAATTTCAGGATCAGTTTTCGGCAATGCTGTTTTCTGCATTTTTTATTTAGATCCCACTTTTCATTTATCTTGCCCATATTCCTTCCAGACTCCTGCTTTGAATCAGGTGGTGCTATAGCTTGTAAAAAACCTTCTGGTGGGATGAGCTGGGGTGAATTCATCTTGGGGTTTAGACTGTGTGAATAGCATTGCTCAGAGTCCTTTTTTTGATGTTGCTTGATTACTCCTTCCATCCTCACAGGGAGCTTCAGGAAGGGTGCAGAGGAATGACCTACCTGCCTGCCAGACACTGGGGAGAACATTTCTCCATGTTGTGCTGTGCTGTGAAGCCAGCTGTCCTCATTGCCTAATTGTCAGATGAGCACTGCTGTGACAAGTCGCTTGAAAAAAACAGGTATTGGTGGGTTTTCATCTAGACCTGACATCAGGTGTTTTTAGGAAAAAAGCTGGGAGATTCATATAGAAATTGCCACACAAGAGTTCATGCTAGCTGTATTGCTAGTAAACTTAAATGCTGCACAGGCAAGCTTTTGGAGTTTGATTTTTGTTTTCCTCTCTCTGGAGAACATGGTGTCAAGAGCCCATTTTTTATTTTAAGAAGAGCCTCAAAGACTTGATTGTTCTTTGATCCTAATGCTGTGCTGAAGGTAGTTCAAAGTTATAAGGAGTTATGAATGCTGTGTCTTAATGAAATGCTTGTCTGAAATTGTACTGATAGCCTGCTGTGAAAAAAATCAATTTGCCATCAGCAACTGAATGTACTTGATGCTCAATTTAGTTCACCCAACTATTTCACTTCATTCCCTGTAGTAAAACAAAAGGGTCCTGAGAATTAATTACAGTCTTAGCATCTGCTCATGGCAGCTTTGCTGATATACTTGGTGGAATAAGAGACTTAAGGTGGGAGGGAGATGGAGTGTAAAGTTTTTTCCCCTGCCATTTCTCATGCAAATATCTTTAAAAGGACAGGCTCCTCTGGTGTTTCCTGTACTTTTTCTTTTGGCATTAGAGCACTCAGTTGTGTTGAAAACCAGCAAATATGAATTGCTTCAAGATAATTTGTGTTACGTCACTTTTTCCTAGTTCATATTTCCATAACTATTGCTGGCTGCATGGTGGTGTATTGTTTATTTGAATGTTGGTAATAACATTTCTTAGTTTAAAGCAAATCCCAAATATTTTGGGGGATCAGTAGATGAATGAGAAGTTGCTGAAACTGCAGGCCCCTGAGATTCCCAATGTTGCATCTAATGTTAGTGTAATTCCAACTTGCTGTGCCATGTACACTGTGGAGCAGCCTTGAATGCTGGACAAGAATACTTTTGTCTTGTGCAAAGTCTTCTTTAACAGCTTCACCTTTTTTAACATTAAAAGTTGTCAGTGTGCTCACATGCCAACCTAAACTGAGGTTTTATTGTGCTGAACTTACAAACTGAGTTGCAACACAAGCACACAAAATATCAGTAACTTTAGGATTTTAGCATTTGATAATTTTGTATTTTAATGCATATTTAAGTAAATAAATAAATCTTGGTCACTTGGTCTAGGAGAAGGATCGGGTCCCATAATTTTTGCCGGGGCTTTTTATTTATTTTTTTTTGCTGAACCAGCACAAGGTATAAATTATCTTTCTCGGAATGCCTGAGTAAACATGATCTCTCAAATCCAAGAGATTTTCATTATTTGTAAGTTGTCTGTAAGTTCTGTCATGTCAGGTTTGAAATGTGTTCATCCACAGCACTGCATTTTGGAGAGGATCATCTTAGATTTCTGTGAGAGAGTGCTTGAAATTTAATTTTGTCGTGGATGATTGTGATACCTATAATGGTGGCAGAGTTGTCCTGTTTGCATTGGAGAATGATTTTACTTCATGTAACTATAATAAATCCCCTAAATTTGGTGAAGTAAGACTAGGTTCTTTTAAATTTTCTGTCCATGAGGTTGCCATGTACCAATTGCTTTTTCCTTCTTAACTCCTAAGAGGGTTTATTGAAGCAGTGCCTGACGCTGGTCAGGTGCAGTAGTAATTAATACTGAAGCAAAAAAAATTCAAATATTTAATAAATTAATATTCTCATATGAAACTACAATAACATAGTGTGATATTTAATATGCACACCTGTATATCTTGTTTTTTCTGTCTTCTAAAATGTTAACTGAGGGTTCAAAGAGTTTTTCTTTGCTCCCCATTGGCTCAGCAATGGAAGAGCATTTCCCTCTTATGCAGATATGCTTTATTGGAACATCACATGTTATGAAATTTAAACTCTCTGCATGTAAAACAGTTTTTGAAAGAACATTTCCTGCTCCTTCAGATTAAGCACATCCTCTAAATAATTATTTTTGTTTCTACTTAGCAAGGCCATCCTAATCAGGAAAAAAAGTCATATTCTTTATAAAAATAAGGCAGTTATTTATTAAAAGTGCTGCTGAGAATGTTTGTGATCTCTTTAGACATGAGTAGATACTCAGGTGAATTGAAAACTTCTGTTTTGTATGGATATTGAATATAGTTCTTATCAAGGTATATGTTTTATGTGTTGTTTGACAATATTGAGGGGACAGAAAAGAGGAAACCCGTTCCATCATTCTTTTATTTCTATAGTATGTGGTAAATGTTACCTTGAAAATACATTACATTTATTTACATAAGCTATAAGACTTCCAAACCAATATTTTCTATGTTAGCTTTCATCCACAAGGTGTGTGGAATTTTCTGATCTCCATTCCTTGCATGAGAAATAAATGCTAAAAAAAGGTGAATTTTTTGAATATGTTAACAAAACAGAAATGGGAATTTGTATGTGCTTTCAATCTGATAGGAAAGAAAACCTTTTTTTTTTTTTTTATGTGGGGAAAGTATTCCTGATAGCCTAATATTTAATGCAATTGGGAGGAAAACTGTAGGTTTTGTACATCACTTAATTTCTCTAGACATTGAAATGTCTTCACCTGGAGAAGCAGCCTATTTTGTGTCTAGCATTTTTCATTAGAGGTACTAATTAGCAATAGCTAATAAATGATGCTGTTATGCATTAATACTCAGAAGTGCATCCAGGAGGGATGGATCCACATTGGATCCATCTCTGAAATTGGGGACACCTGCTCTCAGTGCTCTGGGCAGGATACCAACTGAAAAATGGTACTGAAACAGCATGTATTGAGTATTTAATGTATTTTTAAATAGATTGTTTTGTGGATTTTTTTGAAGTAAGCATCCTTTGTGTGATTGCCTTCACTGCTTGGAACTGGACTCGATAATTCAGATTGTGCCAGGTAGAAGCTCCAGAGGAGAGGTGAGGGGACTTTACCATGCTTGGTGTCAGTAAAATATAGAATATTTTATTACACTCCTATTTAACATAGATCTGTTTTCAAGCCAGATAATATCCCTAATTAACTCCTTACTACACTTGTTTTTCTCTGTGGCAGAGACCTTTCCTTCAGCTTTGAAGGGCCTTCATTACTTTCCTTGATTTGTGGTAGCTACATGCATCACATTGCAAACCTCACTTTCTTTTATGGTAGCAGAAGGGTTTCAAGTCCACCTTAAAATACTTCAGGAGTTGAACTCACATGTGTAGTTAAGAAAAATAAATTCAGTAAGGTCCTTCTTTCAAATAACCCCTTCTCTGTTGACCATGGTTGGACATATGGGGCAAATGCACACATAACAAAACTCTGCTTCCTTCTGTTCTCATTTTAGTCCAGCTCATAAATTTGCCAGTTATTGATTTTTCCCCCTAAATTTTTCTAAAATAATAAATGATAAAATAAAACTAAAGTTATTATTTATGAGGTTACAGCACAGCTGCTAATTTTTTTGTGCTCCTGTACCTACCAGGAAACCAACCAAGTGGGAGTTTTATTTGTGGAATGTTTTTATTTAATTGTTTCCTTGTTTGTTGGCTGCTTTGCCCTGAAACAATGTTTTCATCTGTTTCCTTACCCAAGGAAGAAAAGTCTTGATTTGGACTTTTCTAATTTCTCACATTTTTAGTTGTAGGTACAGAAAGGTGACAGGGTTGGATTTTTTAGATGTTTTCTCTTTTCATGTATTGTCTGCAAACCAGAAGTTTAGAGGGAAGGTAGGGAATTATATTAGAACGGGTCTTTAATAAACCATCACAACAGGTACATATATTTTATTGGAGGCTATTCCATTGCCACAGCCCAATGCCTACTCAGACAAATATTTATGTAAGAGGGTGGTTTTTACTTGTATATCTTATTTCACTTATATTAGACTTTTTTTAAAAACTATGGAAACCACTTCATATTCTTTGTACAACAGTCTGTACAAAAATTCTGCAATAGTTTCTGTTGTAACTGAAAAACTTTTAGGGGTCTTCCAGTTGAAGAAGTTTGGAACAAATGCATTAAATTTGATGGCAGGCAATCTTTAAGGAGGAATATAGACAGTTGTATTGGATGGGAAAAGTAAAGTAACAGTAAGAATTAACTTTTACTCCTGACATTTCTCTTCAGTAAATAACTATCTTACAACAGTGCTTGTAATTCACATGCCCCCATTTGTATTAAATTTTGATAGATTTCTGCACTTTATGACTGTTCAAACTGCATGGTGATGGCACTAAAAAGGAATGACGTTTAATTTAGTACCACTGAGTTTTCATTTTCAAGGAATATCTTAAAATGCACCAATGTGATATACTTTGGAAGATCCTAGGAACAGTTTTCTGTACCCTTTTCCCCCTTTCCAATCTTTGAGATTATAGATGTTATTTTGAGATTTTTGCATATAAAGTAGATAACTGAGCATGTGTTTGTGTGCACTCAACCATGTGTGTTCCTGGGAAATTTTTTTATTTAATGTAAAAAAGAAATTGGTACCTTCCCAGTTCATAATAACAAAATATGGAATTAAGGAATACATACATTTGATTGTGGCAGGAAACCAAACACAAAAGAACAGCACTGAGAACAAGACAGCAGCGTTAACATAACTTTTAGGGAGAAAGGCATGTTTGGTTGCTTACCTTTTCTTTCTGCTTAATATAATTACCTAATTTGTGACTTTGCATTAAAATCTGCCTTACCATCATGTGGAAAAATAATTTTTAATTAGTGCTACCTTCAGTGCATTTTCAGAGACCCAGTGAAATCTGTAATTACTTGCAATTTTATAATTAATTTTAAATACATAATGACATAGCTGTTTACTTACATAATCTATGTACCGGTGTGTGACTTCATGCAGTACAGAATGTTTTTTATTGGCAGGCCCATGTTTAGCTGATGCTTGATTTAATTTTTTAATGATAAACTTTTGCTCTTAAAGTTGAGTTTTTTTGTGTGTAAGTGCTGTGTGACTGAACTGTTTTGATTGGTATCAGACAGGTTTAAGGCTGGCTTTACATGTTTAAGGTAGCTTTATACATGTTACAGAGTTTTCATTATGAAAGCTTTAATGCTGAGAATATCAAGTGTCAGTACACAGAATACCAAGAGATTTTTCTGCAATCATGTCTAAAGCACTTTCTCTTTTATATGTACTATGGGAAAAATCTTGAACTGGGTGCCATGACTTGCAAATTGATCCCCATCTCAATGGTAAAAGCAGTAAATGCTTGATCTGAAAGGAAGAAATATTGATAATTTCTGAACATAAACTCTAACAAGTCTTTGTACAGTGGCCTCCACTTTTCATCTGAGGTCACATCACCTTTTATAAAGGATAGCTTGATCCTCTCTAGGCTATTAAGAAAGGAAATGTAGAATAAAGATGCCACCTTGTGGGTGAACTAAATGATGCAATAGATGATTTAATTTTTTTAACAAATAGATTCTATGCATTTGTGACTGGCTGCTGGAAATTGAGTTTATTTTTTCTTAGGCATTTAGAGTTATTTTTGGAGTTTACATTCACGAATTTTTATGAAGTATTTAAGTAACTACATTTGGACCATCCTGGAGTAGGTGTTAAATGACTGCTAAAAATCATGTTTGTAATCACCACATAATTTTGGCATCAAATTCAATGCATTGTTCCTAATGTATTAAAGCACAGTTTTGATGCTGGCATCCTAACGTTATTGAATGACAAAAAAACCCAAACAGAAACAGGAAGATTTTGGAGATACTCCCTGTATGAAAACAGAGTGGTGATGCATTCAGGTCCCTGTGCTGGAAGCCTCAATATATACCAAGATTAACACATGTAATGTGTTAATTTGTCATCCTTACCTGCATGTCATGGATTTCTTGCAGCATTCAATGAAATACCAGGTGTCTACAGACCTTGGTGCCATGGTTTTGAATGACCTTTGCCTTGGGCAAGTTTATAGAGTGCTCTGGATTTTTAGGACCTTATTTCAAGGGTTTTTGACTCATTCAGTGGGAATGGCCTCTCACAGCTGCTCTGTATGGGGAACACAATTGAGAGAAATGGTACTAATACCTCTCTTCTTGTACAGATTTTTGGAGGTTCATTCATTTTGGATTTTGCTTTGGAAAATCCATGTTTGCTGTGCACCACAGGTTTCTTGAATATCAATCTTATAAACTCTTCAGGGTCACTTAAACTTGTTTGTGGCATTGTGAACCTTTGATGTGGCACTGGTGTGAGGAACACTTCTGCTTTTTTAAGGTGCTATGAACAACATCATGTTCCTTTGGCTTTGGATTTATTTCTTCCTGGTTTGTCTGCAGCTTTCAGGAGGATTGGTTATGTAACAGATGTAAATACTTTGGTAGGATTCTTCTTTTCCATGAAACTTGGTTCAGATTAGGCCAAGGCAACTCCTGTCTCCCTTTTTTATGGATTAATGCAAGTGGGGGCTCTGCTGGGAAGCTGAGCAAGTCATTGGTGGCAATTAATTTCTCTACATCTGGCATCTCAGATAATTTTATAAAGGCATGGTTTTACTACTAGCCAAAAGAGAGAGACAGGCCTTTTATCTGGCAGCTGGAATGGTAGAATTCCTGATACCTGTCACAGCTCTGAAATCTGGTTCTTGCTCACATGCTGCTCCTATGAGCTGCTGAGAAGGCTGTGGGAGTAGCACAGAGCTTTCCTTGTAAGCTGTGCTGTCTCAGGGCTCTCCTGGGGGCTGGACAGTAGTGTGGTGGCTTTTCTTGGCTGATGTTGACCACAAGAGGTCTGGTATTAAAAAAAAATCTATTACAGCCTACTGTAAAATATTCCTGGCCTGAAGGTGTTTTAGGCTGTTCTGTGTTATGCTCTGAGTTATCTGCCTTGGGCACCCTTAGGAAGTAATCAATGACATCAGAATCACCCAAGAAGCCAAGCACTAAGTGCCAAGTGTAGATTGTTTTTTGTGTATGGTTGTGCACACCTTTTAAGCATGCCAAGCTTTAATAACCCCATGCCCCATTTTTTCAGTGGTATTTATGTATCTTTAAACATTAGTGCAAGAAATTAACGTGGTATTTGCTGGTTCAAAATCTATTACTGCAGCTGTATGTTCCTAACATTCTGTAAGTGTGCTTTTGATTGGAATGATTTTTCTCTTCTGTGGCAGCTGAGTATTCTGAACTTAATGTTTTGTGCCCTGCTCAGAAATTACAGGGTATACAAAATATACCCTGAAATTCATTCAAACTTTTAAAACTTATTATGTCTAGCAGAGACAGATTTAAGATTGCTGAAGTTTCTGGTTGAACTACTCCAAGCAGAAATCCATACTCCATTAGGTTCTGAAACATTATGTGACCTTAATTTTCCAGGTATTTTGCCCTTCAAATTGAAGATAGTATTTTAATACTATTTAAGTCTTCTGAAGAGCCTTGTAATATGATAGGCTTAAGTTGTGAAACATTTGAACAAAATGAAAGATAAAAAGTAATTTAGGATTTTGTATTTTTTTTAGTGTATAGCAACATAAAGATATGCATCAAATAACACATTGAAATAGGTGATAAGAATTGCGTATTTTTGGTGCATTTTCCAGTGAAATTATGTGTACATGCAGTCAACCATATTTCTTGTCTGAAGGTCTTTCTTTGCATTTGGCTTTTTAAGACAGAGGCATTTCCAGTGATTTGAATCTAGGGATTTGTCTTTTATGTTGTGGTCTGCTTCACATAAAATTCTACCTGCAGAGCAGATGTAGGATCACATCTCAGGAGATGAAAGAGAATTTCAGAGCTAAACTTACTTTGTGAGGAAAAAAAGAGAAAGAATTACCTTTAAAAAAATCTTACAGAAAAATTAGGGGAGAAATTTGTGTTTTCCTATTAATGAATGTAATGTTTTCTTTTTTTCAATATTAAATACAAGGAAATTAAAATTATCAGCAGCTGGTGGTGTGCCCAGCTCCATGAGATGTTAGAGCTGGACCTAATAAATGACAGCCATGGCTTCTGATATTTTATCCCCTCTACCATAACCTTTGAGCACTCCCACAGGTATGCAGTATGACAGAGGCAAATTACATCAATGCCAAAAACCTGGATAAAAGGAAGAGTATGTAATTGAACTATAAGGACACTCATTCTGGATGTGAAATTATATATATTCATGTGTATATTTCTATTTTTTGTAAGTTGGTATCTCAATGGTTACCATAAGTTTTGGTGGTTTGGAGTTTTTAAAAAAATCCTGTTTTATTCATATACACCAAAAAAGCATCAATGGCAGGGTTTTCTGTAACTGCATACAATACTAATTGTTGTTATATACTGCTGTAACTTAGTGTAGGTTGCCTTACCTCAAGTTTTTCATTAATTTGCTGATAAGCCCAAAATGTTACTGGATGGAAGACACTTTTGACAAGTCTGTGTGCTGATAGCTGCCTCACAGATTATGTGAATGTCACGATGTCAAAGAGAATGGCCTGGGATGTGGGTGTCAGCACTGAGACGTTTTCAGTCACAGCTTCAGGTTGGGCATTCTAGTTACTGAGCACAGGAAGGAATGTAACACATAACCCAGCAGGCAACCATTAATTGCATTTTGCTTGTCTGAGCTGCTCTTTGCCTGTTTTTAGGCTGCCAAACACTGAGCTTTTCCCACATATTTCATTAGCTGTTTCCCAGTCCTGGGGGTTTGCTGCATGTTTGGGATCCTTCTCCAAGAGTTTCAAGTGCAGTGGTCGGTGGTGGCTACTGAACTGGGTCTTAGTGGCTGGTGCAGTTTTGGTGAAGTCAGAATAAATTCCTTTTGCTGACAAGACTGCCAGTGCTGGTTTCAAAGCCTTGCACGCTGCCTTGGCACTTGGTGAGTGTGAACATTCACCCTGTATTTCTGCCAAGCTAGGAGTAGGACAACTGTGAGTGCAGAAAGGCAGCCAGGAATCTTGAATCAGAGCTGTGAAAAATTATGTCCCCTTTAGTCTGTGCTTGTGGGGTTTATTTTGCCAAAAACTGAAAACTTGACCCCTGATTTGCTAAATTTTACTGACTAGCAACTGCAAGCAATCTAAAAAAGGCTGTTTCGAATGATTCAAGATTGTATATTTGTTGATTTTTTTTGTTTCATCCAGAAAGCTGTGAAGTTTTGTATCTACTTTACTTTAATTAGCCCAGCACTCTGAAATGCACAGAGTAAAGGAAAGAAATTAGGAAGACTGTGGAAATTGCCATCAGAATATGAAAAGGTTAAAAACTTACAAAAATTTCTGATGTTGGTGGGGTAAAGAAAAGATCTTTATCAGATTTCTAGAAGTATTGTGTATACACCATAACACATCCATTTACTACTTAGAATTTTCATGAGCCATAATTTTTGTTATCCCATTAGTCTTTATTGAGAGAACAAGCTGCAGTCTGATGCTAGAAGAATGAATCTGTTTTTATATCTTACTCTCACTAAGAACTAAAACTTGTGGCCACAGCATTTCTGCCATTTGCAGAATCTCTTCACAGGGGTTACAAGATGTCACTTGTAATTATAATCTTGTAACCTCTGTGGTTCTGCAATGCAAACACTCCCAAATGAAATCAAACTTTTCTGTGCCTCACATTCCAGTCACAGATAAAAATGTTTTATCTCGTGAAATACTGGGTAAGAATGTTTCTATCATTTTACAAGAGAAGAACAAAACTATGTTTTATCTTTGAAGAAGCAACATGATCTTGTCCTTTTAAATGAAAGGAGAGATCCTTTGCCTGTGAAAATTAAATCCTCCACAGTTTGTAGTTGCTTTTCAAACTCCTCAGCCTGACAGTGAAATCGTGTAATCTGATAATAGCATGCCTGAGGCTTATTGTGATTTTTTGGGCAGCAGTATTAGCAGATGCTGTGCTCTGTTGATTTTAGTCACTTAGGGTTTGATCCTGATTCCATTGACCTGAGTGTAAATGTAGTGTGACTACCCTGACTTTGCTGGAATTACCATAAACATTTCGGGGTAACAGAAAACTGCATTTATTTAATTGTGTTTGTCGTTCTGCTGTGGGCTTTTCAGAAGTCACTAAAGAAAGACAGGTACAGGTGACTTTTCCCATCTCTTTGTGATAGCTTTCTTAATTCAAAGAGTGTTTGTTGCTGACCAGTTGTTAGAATTGCTGTGTATCTGTCTGCATGTTTGTACTGACGACTCAAGGTCTTTGTGCTAAATGCACGCACTGGTTGACTTTCTCTTGTCTTACAGCCAGTTTAAGGTGCTTTAAGATTCCTTGTCGCTAGAATTTCTCTTTATTCATGAACCTTCCCACTGACTTTATAGTCAGTTTGAAGCTGATATGAATATATTTGAGTGTCTGTGGTTGGATGGAGTAATTTGACATGTTCTAGAAGTGGTAAGCGGTTGGTGTTGGTAAGTGGCCATAAATAAAAACTAGCGAAATGTAGGATCTAATCCTGCAGTCATTTTTCCCCCTCTGATGCTGTCAATGGGAGATCTGTCTTTATAACAGTGGCTAAGGCAGCAGGATTGTACAGAACAGAAATTGTAGCTTGTTCACAGCAGATTTTATAGCACAGATGTCTTCAGTGGCACAGACGTGAATGTTTCCTATTTAGTGAAGGCTTTTTCTTAACTCTGGAGGATTTTCAGACTGGCAAAGCAAACTCTCCACAGCAGACCCTGCAGTTTTTTCTTATAATATAATAAGACTAGTTAATTTGATGCTGAGCCTCATATGCTTTTTTCCTCCTTTCTTTTACCGACCAAAGAAATTTAATGGGAATCCTGTGCCCCCTTGTTTCTCGTGGTTCTCAAAACCTCCGATTTCAGTATTTCAGAATTCCAAGTAAAAGATGCTATTGGTGAAGGTGTTAGAGATATCTGTGTTATTAACTACTGACTGCTACTCATAACTGGTGATTAAGTAGTAACTAGTGTTTTTGATCTCTGATAATAAACTGATTCACTGTACCTTTCATGCATCCTTGGTGTAATTTAAGGGTAACACAGAAATGTTAAACAAAATCAGAAGGAAAAAAGGAGGAAAATGAATGAGGTTTTTGAGATGTTTTTTCCTGGTGCAAGGGGGTGTTTGGGACATGTGAAAGCAGGTTTTTAGCTGTGTCCAGGCTTGAAGGACCTGCAGCACACAGAGAGGAAGGTCACCCCTGTCTTCTGCTTCCTTTCTTTTGTGATTCTGATCTCAGTGGCCACAGAAGAAAGGAAATGTGTTGGTCTGGGAGAGAAGGTCTCCAGAAGTGTGTGACCTAAGCCATGGCTTTCTCTTGGCTTGGACTGCCAAGTTATTGTTCTGGTTTTGTCACTGAGGGCAGGAGTGACCCAGTATTTCAATGCTTCTGCTCCCTGCTCAGTAAGAATCTGATGCAGCTGTTAAAGTAAAAGGCTGTAGAGCTGCACAGGACACACCTGGCTCTGGGAATCTCTGGCAAAGTGTGCATGTGCTTTTTAGGAATTCCTAGTCTGCTTTCTAGGAATTCACCTCTCAGCTTTCCAGGCATTTGCACTGTGCTTTCTAGAAAATGCCAGCTTCTGTTTTCTACTTATATTTCCTCATCACTTTCCAAGATTATTCCCCACCACCCCCCCCCTTT
>WEIU01004657.1:121696-180771 GCA_013389925.1 Aegithalos caudatus
TTTTTCCTGTGCTGCATTGTGATAATTTCCCCTCAATTTACAGGAATTTCCCATGTGCCTTTTGGAAATTTCCTCTTTCATTTCCAGGGATTTATTGCTGGTTTTCAGTAATTCTCTGTGTCTGCTTGCTACAAATTTAACCTCCTATGTTTTGTGAATTTTTTGTTCTCTCAGAGGAATCTCCCCTCTAGGCAGGTATTCTCCATAGATTTTTGCTCTGTACTTTGTAGGAATTTATTTTGTATGTTTTAGAAATTTTTCCTTGTGCTTTCAAAGAATTCTTCTCTGCTGTCTAGAAATTTCCTCTATGCTGCCTAGGTATTTGCACCTGCAAATTCAAGTAATTTACCCTTTGCTTTCCAAGACTTTCTATATGTATTTTGTAGAAATTTTCCACAGGTTTTTGAGGAATAAACCCTTTTCTTTCTAAGGATTTCTCACAGGCTTCCTTTTATTTCATCTTTCATTTTCTGTGAATTACATCCTTTTCATTTAAACTGAGAGTAAAAACATACTACTCACAAATGGTTATGTATTAATTTATTAACTAGTGGGATCAACTATTTATATGGTTATATATTTATATGGTTTATCTCAGGTCTTTTGTATTGAGCCTTTAGTTTTTGCAAGCTGCAATGAGGTCCTAGCCCTGTTTTCTCTGTTCTAGGTGCTGCTCTTTTATAAGTAAATTTGTAGGATGAGGCCTCAGTGTGCATTTATAGCTCTTGCAGCACTTCCTGTATGAATCATTTGCCATGTAATAATATTTTAGGATATTAATTGTGATAACTGACGTTATCTTAATTTAACAGGTAAGGAAAACTGTAGCAGAAGAGTGATGTAACTTTTCAGCTCCCAAAGGAGCATAGAGAAGATTTATTTTTTAGCTCAATTTAGAAGCAGATGTGCCAAAAGTAGAAGTGAACAGTCAGTAAGGGCTGAACCCCAGAATTCTGGTTTGCTTTGTTTTTTTTTTTAATCAAATTCTGGTATTGCAGATACTAAAAAGCATGGAGGAATTGAAACAAAAGAAGATCTAGAATGTTAGATTCTAATATATTGTCCACATAGCTCCAACCCTGGAAAGTTCACAGTAGAAGTTCCCAGTTTGGCCATTTTTTGTCCATGATGGACATTTGATTCTTGGCATGTCCACCCTGACCAGGAACAGCTGAATACATCAATGTGAGCCCTCACTTTCTTTGATCCCTCACAGTTTTAACTTTAGTCAAGAGCACCTGTGGGTTGTGAAAGAAAAATAACTTCACATTGCTCTTTGGTGACATTGTCAATTCAAAGGAAAAGAAAGCAGATGGCAAATGTGATAGGGAAATGCCTCTAGGTGCTGAAAGCTGTCACTTAATTCCTCCTCTCTTTGCCTGTTTGTGTCACATGATATTAAAAATAGAGAGGTATTAATCAGCTCCTCCTGTACAACTTTTAGTTGTATAAAATGTGCTTTTATCATAGTTGCCTCGAGTGGTTAAGGCAGATAATTTGCTGCTGAAGTGTTTGAGATTTTTATCTATCCATGGGGCAGTCTGCCACACCATTTGCTCATTCTTTAATTGGTTAATTAAATATGTTATAGCTTCTAGTTTCAGAGATTAATAAAAGCTTGCAAAATAATCTGTTAGGTACACAGAGATGGGGTAGGCTTTGCCTGGTGTCTTGCCCTATGGTTCTGACACACACAGGGGCCTGAGAAAAAACCACACGACTCTCATGAGGGGATTAAAACATCATGAACAGGAAATCTTAATCAAAAGATAATGTAAATCTGCATTTTTCTTTTTTACTTTAAAAATTTGTTTTATATTGGCAGTAATCTGAATTAAAAGAGTTGTAGGCCTCTCCCTTATTTATTATTTTGTTGATTTATATATTTTGAACTAGCAGTATTTTCTTGTGCCTAGACAAAGGGTTTGCAAAGGTGTTTGTGAAAATTTAGTCCTTCTTTTTCTTGAATTGTCATATTGACAATATTAAAGAGAAAAATGAGATATCCCTCAGTTTATTGATTTATTAGCAGAAGACTTTATTGCAATCAGAATTTTTAATATAAAAGTTCTGTTCAGAAGAAAAATGTAAAATAAATTTAGGATCTTAGCCTCTTTTTTAATGTTTTCAGAACATCTTCAAGAGAACAGAGAGATTTCTACATATCATTAAGCTTATCTCTTTTCTGTGTTAGGTATCACATTTTTTTTTTCCTGGTACATTTCAGAGAATCAAGAACTGTAATAACTTTATCATATTACAGTTAAAAATTTCTTAGATAGTAGGACTAAGAGTATTAATATTGTCAGAGACTTAAATATGGAAATAGGGTATTAATTGCGTTTCATGTAAATTGCAAAATGTAGGCTATTGAGTGAGATTAGAAGTTATCTCATGATAAAAGCACTCTATCAGAAAAGAACATTCTCCTAAGTAGTTTTTGTCTCCATGTAAGTATTTTGTACTATTGTTTTCTAATAAGTCATCTGTCATTCAAATAGAAAAGTCCTCGATCTGGGAAATGAGGGGCCAGGATGGAACCAGAAGGCTTAAGAATGTTCAAATGACATCTGAGATTATCTCTGAGGTGCATCAGAGGCAATGGAGCAGAGATTTTGCAGAATGCCAGCTGAAAACCTGGTCCTTGTTTTCTGCAGGAATGCAGGTTGTACACTCTCAGCTTAAGCCAACATTTTCCATTTCCTTGCAGCTTGGATCCTTTTAGCTCACTGATGTGTCCCTGTGTCTAAAATGCCAACACCCTCATGGTCTCCAGAGACTGAAGCCCCCCTTCTCCTGAGGTGAGCAGTGCTGCTTTTGTCACTGCCCAGGACAGCAGCAGCCTCAGCGTGGGGAGCAGGTGCTTGCTGAGGAATGACCCCAGATTTTGGCATCCTGATCCCTGTCCTGCAAGAGTTGAGACAGCTGGAGGCAGTTTCCTGTGCCTCACTTGCAGCAGCCATCTACAGTGGTAGGATGAGTTTCTTTTATAAAGTTGGGCAACTTGATGGTATTCCAAGAGTTAAAGGCTTCTTAATCCCCCAACACTTCCAGGGTTTGCTGCTTCTCTGTTGTCTGCTGTGGGGAAACTGCTCTGACCTTCTTGCCTGGAAATGTTTAACTAAGCTTTCCATCTTTGGTGCATTTTAACTCCCTCTGAGCCTTTTTGTGCGGCTTCTTTTTTGAGAAAAGTAGACTTCGAGGAATCACGTGCAAATCAGCTCTCCGGGGGAATTACAAGAGTAACCAGAAATCCTTGCTTTTGTTATCCCTGTTTTGGCAACATTGCTGAAGGATGTCCTCACATGATGTCAGTTAGAAGCAAAAGTTCAGTTTTATTGGATGCTCCAGATCAACAGCTTCCCAGGTTTATTGGTGTTTTGAAATCCTCTTAAAGTGTGTGGTATACCATTTGCTTTGAAGGAAAAATCTATTCTAGTTTTGTACTGTCTGGTGGGAAAAAAATGTTTGCTTTTCCCATCTCTGAATGCACCCAGCCATTCTGTGGCTGAAAAAGCTGAAGTATCATTTTTGTCTGTGTGTTTTTTGTCTTTGCAGATCTGCTGTCCAAACCAGCATGCTGTGTTGTGCCAATCCAGTGCCCTGTCAACGAGGCAGACAGCTGTAGTTAGAACACAAGGCTTTTGTGTTCCACCCACCCCCACATCTCTCAGGTTTTATTCCACCTCTTTGAGCAGTGGACACATTCCTGCCAGTCTCAGTGTTTTAATTTAATTTGGGCACTGACTATATAAAATTGAACAGGTGTCTGAAAGCAGCAAAGAGAAGTCCACAAAATAAACCACGTGCTCAGCTTCATTTGAACCAAGCAATGTTGTATTTGCTTTTTTTTTTTTTGGCCTCATTGTCACAAAGATCACACGTGGCTTGGAGGAGTGTGACAAGAGGATTCAACATGGGGAGAGGAGGTAAGGAGACTGGAATTGAACATAATTTTCTTTGCTATGTATTTTTGAGGTGTGTTTGCAAGACTGGGTGTTTCTTCATCTTCTAGAGTTACCAGGGCTCATTTATCCAGTGTAAAGTCAAGATTATATTTCCCAATAAATTAGGAAAAAAAAAATAAAGAGTAAAATCTCTTCCACAGAAAATATTTTTAACTCTTTCCTCTAAAACATGACATTATTTTCAGTGGTCATAGAAACTGTTGGTTTCCAGGAAATTCCTGGAAATACAGGATGGTAGTTCCATCCAGTATGCAGGCCAGGAATTCCAGTACCAAATTTACTGCCTAAAATAATCCATTCATCAGGAGATAAGTTGAACAAATTAACCCAAAATGCTGAACTTTAAAAAATGCTTCATTTTTGAAGACATCTAACAGTATTTTTTCCCTTAAGGTAATGTAATAAATGAGATTACTTACATAATTTTTTGAAAAGTTGTCCTGGTTGTGAATGACAGTGATATTCATATGTGATATGCCTTAGCCAATTCTTGCAGAAGGTTTCTCTGCATGAATTCCTCCAATAGATATATTTTCTTACCACTATCTGAACTGGTGAAGAAATACATGCTCTAAAGGACTTATTAATCCCACAAATAACTTAACAACATTAGATTGAGTTTACAGGCTTTAAAGGTATTGTAGAAGGCTTTAAAGGTATTATAGAAAATAAAGCTTTTGCTTTAGGAGTCAGAGTTTGCATGTGATTGGCAATTCTCTGGTTTTCCACCTACTTGTACCTTGATGTCTTTCAATTATAGTACCCCTCAGATGTAGAAAAGTGTGTAAATGGTAATACCATTATAAAGGTAGTAAGTGAAAAAAATTGAGACTGGTGCTAGATTTGAAGCTGATTGTCTTTAATTTCTCAGTAGTTCACTCTCATTGGTGTACAGTCTCTTTTCTTATCATTCCTGCAGTAGTTAACATTGATGGAGACATATTTATCCTGTATCATAATCTTCTCTTTCATACTGAAGGCTTTAAAATTGTTCAGTTGAAAACTTTAAAAGCTTTTGTTGGGGAGTTTGTTACATGTATATCTGAAAAGAAAATTGAAAAAAGCACTGAAACTGAAATTTCAGAATTAAATGCATCATCTTGGAAAGCAGCATAAATGGATCCCCTTTTCAGGAGCACTTCTACATATACATTTCTTTATATTCATATACATGGGCATAAAGTAACTATCACCCTAAATTAGAAATACCTGAGTATGCAACCAATTATTTGCCTTTGTGACTTACGTAGGAAATATGAGTAGGAGGGAGACACACAAAGTCTCAGCAAGGAAAATTAAGTGTAGCCACA
Source organism: Aegithalos caudatus (assembly GCA_013389925.1). Classification (NCBI taxonomy): domain Eukaryota; kingdom Metazoa; phylum Chordata; class Aves; order Passeriformes; family Aegithalidae; genus Aegithalos; species Aegithalos caudatus. The sequence goes on from WEIU01004657.1 coordinate 126,975, forward strand.
GATGCTGGTCACTACTACAAAACCAGTGTCAAATTATATTGGATAGTCAGCCCAGAGCTTTCTAGTTGTGTTACTGGCATCTAAACACTTTTAGATCTCCAAGGAGTTATATGAAAATGTATGAGAAAGTTTGTTTAAATGACATTCTTTTCAAAGAAAATATGCTTTAGATGCTGTGGGGTTTTTTCAGTATTATATTCAGGAGCTGCCACTTCATTAAGAACAATTTTTATTATGTACATTCTCAGTTATGGACAGAGTAAATATCTTGTAGATGTGTGATATTCTTTCAATTATTCCTACTTTTCTTATTATCTGATGATTCTCCTCTTCCAATATCTGTTTGAGCACCAAGATACAGGTCATATTAGATACAGGATTTCTCTTTTCAGTTATGAAGATGTTTATTCTCATTTTTCAGGTAGTCCTTTGTGTTTCATTCGTTGCCCCGTGGAAGAAACTTGAAGCAGCAGGTTTTGAAAGCACTCAGACTCTTCTGTCAAACTGTGTAATTCAGGGCTCTTATTCTTCCATGAAAGAATAATCAAGAATATTTTTGTATATTAGATTGCAAAGTAACCAAATCTCTTCAAAGGATGTATTGAGTGGTGTTTCTTATTTAAGTGTTCATTTGAGTTTTTATTAATAAAGTAAGGTAAAAATAAGGAAAAAAAAAAAGTGTTCCATTCACAAATCTGTATGAATACCATGGTGCAAATTTTTGCCTAAGGTTTTGTGGCTGAATGATGAGATTTCAGGGCTTTTAAATGGCAGCAGATATTATAAATACTGCAGTAGGATATGTAAAACGATATTTGCTGTTAGCTGTATGTGTAGGATTTTTTTCTTGGGATGTTGAATTGTTTGACAGTCTCATTTGATTCAAGTATTAGTGTTAAATCCTAGTTGCTGAAAAGTTGCATTTTACTTTTTTTCAAAGGTTTGTAATCAGGCTTTCTAAAAGCCATTTTTAATGCATTAAATGGAAGAGGCTTTAAGCTGAATCCATACTTAGCCCTTGATTTGAAATCACTTATTTTTGTACATTTTAAAAATGCATATGTTTTGAAAGCTTGACAGTTTGTTGTAGTGAACACAATACTGACAGTATTTGTGGCTGGTCAATTGTCCTTTGCCTTCTGTCCATAAAATACTGAGTGCATTGGGGTTCTAGGTCATCACTACAGCTGGAACACTGCAATTAATTATGTATAGTTATTACATTAGAAGAAACTAAACTCAGAGAGAACAAAACCATTACATTCTCCCTTTTATTAATATTAGCAGACATATCTTGTAATGGAGTTGTGTGAGGATGGAGAACTTAAATGCTTTGTGGTAAAGGGCATTTTAGAGAAAATGAGACAGGACACATCATTCAAAGCCTTGCTTCAGCAACAGTGTGTCTGCACAAAAACTGTAATTACATTCCTCTGTTTCTCCCATATGTTCATTGATTTTGAGTGTTCATACATTTAAAAACAGTTAATGATTGATATTTTATCTATTATTTATTTCATAGGATAAAAATAATCTGGTAAAGAAAAGTAAAATGCACTACATGAATGCTTTTTTAGAACTTTATTTTTCTTACAGATGCGGTATGTGCCAGCACTCTCTTTTATTTTTCTTTCTGCACCAGCTATGGCAATAATTGTGTGATTATTTCTTAACCTGCAAGTCTTTGCATTATAACTTTAACTTAGTTCAGTTGTTATATGTACAGTGTATTACAGGAGGTAAAAAAGCAGAAGTGGATTGTTCCTGATACTTCCTAACAGCACATGTTACATTTAGGGTTCAGTAAACATCAGCATTTTCATCCATCATGCAGAACCATTGCAATTCTGCACAGTCCACAACAGAATTAACCTGTCCAGCCAAAAATTTAGGTTTTTGTAGATGGTTCGGGACTTGGAACTCTTGAGAATTTTAAGCAAAAAAATTATTAACCCCTTTGTTACAGTACAGTGTTTTTGGGAACCTTTCCTTTACCTCTTTTTCCAGAGAGATATATGGCATTATGAAATGGTGCCTTTTATAAGTCCTTGTTTCTTTTGGGCCCTCATCAAAAGGGAAAAAACCCTTGACTCGCTTGGTATATAAAAATGAATTTTAATTATGAAAATAGGGCCAAATTTAGTAGATAGACAAGATAAACTCTACTTTTTTTTGTTAGATGATCTGATTTTAAAAGACCAAACCATTATGTACTTTTGTCTTAATTACAGGAATGTGGTGAGGAATGAGATTACAAAATTTGAAATTCTTATGACTCCCTGGAAGAAGTGAAAAAGATGTTTTTTATTAGACTGCCACTAGTTTAGAGTAAAATGCATGGGAAATGCTCATAGACTTTAAAATCAAAAGACTTTAAATGTTTCTGTCAGAATATGTTCACTGTAAGTGATAACATTTTATTTCTTACTCTGTCTTGGCAGGTATTGTTCACAGAGATCTAAAACTGGAAAACACTTTAGTTAGAAGCAGTGACATCAATGAAGTAAATGAAGTGAAATGAAACATAAAGATAAGAGGACAATTGTAACAGTTTGGCTTCAAGAACCATTTTTAATATCCAGATATTACTGGGAGACCTGACTTTGATACCTATTAGTAGGTTTTGAAATGAGTTACTAAAAGGTGTTATTAGGGGGGAAAAAAGTCATTTGGAAGCTAAGAGCCACAGTTGAAAAGAGTATTTTTTTTAATGGTAAGTACATTTCTCAGTCAATTAAAAAAATAAAAATTCCTTAAAGTAACCATACCTTGTTCATCCAGATCAATATTTGCATAGTCCCAAGCCATTTGTTACATGAAGCCAGCAGATGTTGTGAGATGTAATTAATATTTAAATTAGGAATGTTTTCAATTTAAAGTAAATCTGTTAGTAATTCAGAAAAAAAAGCCTATTTAGACTGTATCTTGATTGAAATACAACTATATTATTGGATTCTTTTGATATTAATAAATATTTGCTACCTAAACACAATATTGCATGTGCTTACATCATCTTTTGTATTGAAAAAAAATCTTTGATGCTTTATAAATCATGTGTTAATTTTGCATCAATAATTTGCTATTGCTATTTTAGTAGTAGTTACTGTTAAAATGTAGGCATCATCTTGTACAACTGAATTGTTGGATCAGGAATTTACTGTCTGGGATAGAAGACTCCAGGCTGAGAAGCATTTTAGACACTGAAGTGGATAACTCAGTAATTTATAATGGATAAATCCAGACTGCAAAACTCTGTTTTCTGTTTCTTAGACCTATGTATTTTTATACAATCTCATGCTCATTTTAGGAAATATCATTGTGGATTTCTCTGTACCCTTCAGTTTGGGGCAGTGTGTGCCTTTCTCCCTGAAAATGCTGGAGGGTAGGTGAGACATTGTTGAATTTTCTGTCTTTTCCACAGGTTTTCCATCCTTTCAGTTTCCAGCAATAGAAACCACCATGGCCAGCTGTTCTTTTGTCATGGCCTTGCCTTATATACCCATTTGGAGCAGCAAATAGCACACTCTGTCATCTCTCCTGCAAGGTGATAGCATTTTTCCTATGTTCCATCCTGTGAATGAGGTCTGATCTTTCCTCACTTTGCTTGTTCCTCTCATTTTACAGGAGAATAACTCTTGAATGACTTTAATGGGAGAAGTGGAAAGTACAGAACCAAGCCCCAAAGCTGGTGTGGCCAGCAGCAAATAAAGTGACTACAGGAAAAGAGAGGTCCATTATACAATGTGAGATTAGATAAAAAAACAAACCAGCTAAAAACAACATTTAAGTACTTCAGACTTTCAGGCTTGAGGCAGCTAATGTTACATGTCAGTCTAAGGTTCATACCCTCCTACTTTTGGCTGTGAGAAAGTCTTCCTGGATCTTTCTGATTTTCTGTTTTTGGGCAGGACATGCAGTCAGAATTATGGGATGAATCCAGACATGGCTTGCTCCTGGTGAAAGAGTTTCTTCCATATGGCACAAGAGCACATGGCACAGGTGCATACTGACTCAGATGAAATGTTGTTAATATGTATAGAAAGACCTCATTTTTCAAGCCACCTCTCAGTATAAGAACATTTCTTCCTGAACTCACGATCTCTTCAGATGTAGGTATTGTCTCATGGACTTTGATATGAAAAGTATAAAAGTATGCTTAAGAATTTGACTTTTCCAAGTATTACACTTGAATAAGGTTTTACATGCATGATAAAACCATATCTTGTTTAAAAAATCCAGCATTTTTTCCCACCCTTTGAAATGTCCTCTTCATGGACAGATGATGAGAAGTACATTTTTGGTAACACTTCTTTTAACTCTGTATCACTCTGGTGGTAACCTCTCTCTGGTGACATAGAGCTAATAGAGTGACTTCTGATGTGCTGCAGAGAAATATAAGAATCTCCAGCTAAACAGTGGGAATAAATAATAACCTTTTTTTTAGATAATTTCCATCCCAAAAATGTGCCTGCCCCAGTGTATGAGACTGATTAATATTTGCTGTTGAAATGGAAGTTGAAAAGCCCCCAGCCCCAGAAAGTCAGGTAATTATGGCAGCCTGCCAAAGGACATGCTTTTCAGGCCTTTTCTCTTGTCTCTTTATGCAATGAAAACTTTGCATTCCACAATATAAAAATTTGTAATATTTTCTGATTTATACTGCATGCCATAACATACTTCACTCTATTATCCAACATAACAATCATTTTTTAAATTCTGTCGAGTCTTCTCCTCAGCAGTTTATACCAGCAAATTTCACAGCTTGCTCATAACAAACTGAAGCAAAAAATAAATCCTTTTTGGGGGAAGATAATTAGTCCTTCCAACATTCTGATTTATTAAATACTAGTAGCATTAAATACTCTTTAAATGAGGGGGTTGTACAGGATAAAATTACTCTCCAATTTACCAATCATGACAGAAACATAGTCTCATCACTGCAAGGGGCCTTGAGTTACTTGATTTATTTCTCTGTCCAAAGGAAGAAGCAGCTGTACTGAGGTCATTTCTGATGAGTATTTGTGCAAAGTGTACTTAAAGACCTCCAGTAATGGAGACTCCATAATCTTCCCAGGCACTCTATTCTGATGCTTCATTATCCTCCTGGAAATTTTTCCTGCTGTCTGCCCTGAACCTTCAGTTTGACAATCAGCTTAAACTTATACCTGCAGGCTGTGATCTAATCACTTTTTTTCATTATGAAGTTTCAGTTAACTCACCTGCAGCCACACTGTTGCTCTAGCTGACCTAAGGGAGGTGGTGGAATCCTGTGTGTGGGGAAAAGGAAAAGGGTGGAACTGCAGTTCACATTTTCAGACTATCATTTCCTCCCCTATCCAGCACAGATATGAAGAACGGGTAGGCACCTTCCTGCTGTCAACAATCTGTTATTTCACTTCTCTCTTGGTCTCTTGTTCTTTAACGAGGACAGACAACCACAAACCCTGCCTTGACACAGCCTTCCACTTTGACAACAAACAAGTTAAACTGTTTCTTGAGAAACATTTTTTATGGACCTGTGAATTGCTCCTGTGATATTTTAATGTGGTAAATTATCACATCAAACACAATAATTTGGATTACAAAATAATTTAAGGAAAACAGTATCAAAATCTTTGCTAAAATAGAGGTGTGTGATATTTTATGTTCCTCTTGTAACCCCAAAGCCTGTCAGCCTGTGCTGCATGGAGATTTGCTCCTGACAGATGCATAATATCTGTTACCTCTTTGTTTTCCTCTAATGCCTATTAATTGCAATATTTTGCTGGGAGTTAAAATTAATGGGATATTTCTATAATTCTTTGATGCCAGCCTTTCTACTCTCTTACATATAGATACCATGATTGCCTTTTACAGTTTTCAAGTATTTTATCTGCCTTCCACTAATGGTTCTTGAAGAGCTAATAGCTCTGAAAAGTCTTGTCACTTTTAAAGTACTCCAGAATGAATTTTATCGTTACGGCTGATTTTAAAATTTCCAGCTCAAGTACTTGCTAACCTTTCTCTTTGTAAAAGACTGAGGCCTTGCCCCTTTGTCATGGATATTGATTGGACTATCCACTGCTTGCACTTGACATTTTGGTTAAAATTGATGCAAGAAGACATTAAATACATTTGCCTTCTAAGCATCATCAATCAATTGCCTTCTTGGTTGAATACAACACCGATGTCTTTATTCACTGTCTTCCCACCGCTAATATTCTTATAGATGATTTCATTTTGAGTTACATCCCTTGCTAGTTGCTCCCCATTCTTTCTTTCTGATTTTGCCCCTCTATGCTTATGTTTTCCTTTTGGCCTTATTTCCGTTTTTTGTATCCTCCCTTGTTCTGTGTGAGACTCGGAAATTCAAAATTTAATCAGACTGGCTTTGTAATAAAGAAAAGACAGAAAAGTAATATCAAGTTCCTGAGTTGGAGATGTTATTTTTTGTAGGATATATATTTAAGGATATAAATGTATATAATTTTGTAAGCTTCCCCAGTATGTTAATAGCATGATTTACTGACAGTTTAAAACGTTATCAAAATGATTGATTAACAATGAGTTTCTATAGCATATTTTACCAGTTTGACAATATTAATGGTTAGAATTTCCTTTAAAATCTTATTTACCAGTTGTGGTATTATCAAACTATTAAGTTAACTGTTTCAAGATACTTGCCATAATATTTAGATATTTGAAGCTTGCTGCCTAACTAAGACAAAAAATCTGAGGTCACAGTTCAGGCTTTTCTGATTTGTTGGGACAACACCAAGTAAAATACTCACTGTCAATCTCCCCTCCCATTGTGTGAAGGTTTTTATATTTTTTCCTTACTGGGACTATGTCACCTCCTTTGATTCTGGAATTAAAAACCACAGATCTTGCTGTGAACTCAACCACATCTCCCATGATGCAGCAGCTAAAATCTCACTGAGATGGCCCCAAAACAGCATCTTTCTGACATGTGACTGAAACAATATAAAATGAGTTGTGAGTAGGTTCTTATTTGTGAATTTTAATCTAGGACTGAAATAGTGGGTTTGAAAATTTTTATTTGATAGTATTTTGGCACAGATTTTCTTCATCATCTGATGTGTTCAAGAAAACAGTCTTTGTGTTTTGCAATAGCCCTGTGTTCTTACGTGCTACCTTTATGTGTGGTAGAAAACCAAGTTTGTGTGATGTCTTGCAGCATTTTAAGCCACTGTGTTATGAATGCTGCTTTAATAACTTACTGTGGAAAAGGAGAGTACTAAGTTTAGTCACACAGCTAATGTCACAATGTCACCACCCCCTTAACAGCTAAATGATAAAAGTGAGGACACATCAGCATGAATTGTTAAGGCCTGTACATTATTCATTTAAACATCTGCTGTTGGTTCCTCTTTACATATGGGAATAAATTATACCACATCAGCACATTCTTCATGCTTTGTGTTTGAGCATTTAAAAGTTTTTTTTTTTTTTCTATTATTAATACTATTTTTTCTGCTTGGTTGGCAGCCCATGAAGTTATCAGTGCCTCTGACTACAGCCAACAGTGTGACATTTGGAGCACAGGTGTCATTATGTACATGCTGTAAGTAGCTTGTAAAAGTAATATAAAATGTACAGACCCATTTATAATACAAGTACTTACAATTTTGCACTGAAATAAAAAATAAGCCTATGTGCTAAATCTGCACAAAATAGTGAGCTTTTATAATTACTTGTATGTAAACAACAAAAATTTCTATGGAAAAAGAGGTAAATGATACAGTTCAGTATTAAACATTGAGTATTTGATTTGTGGACCACTAAATAATCTGGAAATAACAGAATATTGCAGTGAAACACCATAAAACCAAACTGAGAGTTTAAGCTTCTCTTTTTCATTGTTGTCTGGATCTACAAATGAGGACTGGGTAGTTGATTTACAGATTATTGGTCAAATTCTGACATGGATTGCACAAACCGTTAAAATCCTTCCTGTGCAAGGCTTTTCTCCTCCACCTCTGGTTGTGATAACTCTGTAACTGAGATGTTCCAGGTTTGCCAGGTCTCCCTGTACAGGTAAACTCTAGGTCTTGGAAGTTTACTAGTTTGCTGGTATAAGAGGAAGAAGTGAAACTTTACATTTGCAGGACTACATGGATATTTATATTGAAGTCTTTCATAATTTAGAACATTTATCTTAGCTACAAAGTAATTATTCCTCCCTGAAAAGTCTTGACACACCTATACTAGCTAAAAAATGTGAATAGGTACCCCAGTAATTGAAAATGAATTATTGTAAAGGATGGCAATTACTGTGCATATGATGCAACTAAAATGTCACTTTTTTTTCAGGCACGTTTTTCTCTCATAATGCATTTGCATGTTTTTTCTCCCCACTTTGTGCTTTTCTTCTCTTGGTTGCCACCAGATAATGCTTTAATGCCAATGCTTTAGAACACCACAACCATGATTTCATTGGTTATTTCTGATCTGTGATGTTTTGCTTTTGTTGCATATGCCTGAGTTCTTTTATAACCTAGGACTTTGTATATGGACATAAGGATACAGCCTCCTCTTTTCTAGATTTTCTTAGTTTGATTTTTCTTTTCACTTTATTTTGGTTCCTCAGCTTCTTTCCTGTACAATTAGCTTACTTTTCCTCTTGTGTCAGCACAATGAAGTGCTCATAGCTTTATTGCCTTTATTTTTATTAATCTTTCTATTTCTAAAATCGATGTGTACAATTTATGCTGATACAGATCAAGTTTTATTGTTATACTTCATGATATTAATGTCTGCATCATAGTAGTAGGATTTGTACAACCTAGTAGAATATATTATAAAATGTTTGGTAGAACTGAGTTGGTTTGACTGGCTAATAAGAATCCAGAGCTGTGCCTGCAATCAGCACAATTCACAACTCAGAACTTGTAAAATTCAGAGCAGTGAACTGTGTTGATTGCAGCTGGAGCTTAGAACTTCTGACCTTCTTCCTTAATTAGCAATATAAATATTTCTTAAAATTAGCATTTTGTAATCACAACAGTGTCAGAACAAAGTAGCATTAATTCACCCCTTGTTGTGTTGACTACCCAAGAATGGAAACAACGTGTATGAATTAATAGAATGCAATTCACACTCCTTTTTATTGCTTAATTTGAAAACAGTAATACAAAAGCCATAAGATCATCTTCTGATTTTAATTCTGCCTTTGCAAATTGCTTTTCTTCCCACCCTGAATAATAGCTTGTGCTCCTGGTGCTCCTCAATGGGTTTAAAGATACTGTTAGAGGCATCATTGCTACCAGTGCTGCTTTGACCCTTCCTGGCTCCAGCTAATGCTTCCCTGCTAAATTCCTGCCTGCCCTGGCTCCCTTGACCATGCAGATGGCATATTCCATACAGGTACCAGGGCTGTTATTGCCACCACAGGCTCTGCCTGCACTTAGATGGGGGACACAAGCCCGAGGTGACTCTAGAACTCTGTTAATGCTCAGAGTTTCTTCTGCACAGTGGAGCAAGGCTGCCCTGGTGGATTTTTATGTGCAATTTAAGGTGTACTCCTACACTTCCCATTTCATTTCTATCTTAACACATACTAATAGAAGCATCCACAATAGTAACCAGCAAAAAGAAAATCCATTAAAATACAAAAGTGTGCCAGCACATTGAAGGATTAGAGCAGTGCTGCCTGTCATGCTCCCAGAGTGTGGCCCATGTGCTGCTGTCTAATAAGAAAGGGTCAGGGGATTCTTTTTCCTGGGCAATCTGCTCTATTGGATTTCTTCCTCATTCTTCCAGGTGTGCTCTGTCCCCCACAGTAGTTCTCAAAAACCTTTGTGCAGCTGAAGAAGCCTGGGATGCCTAATAAATTACTTCCTGCATTACAGCAATAAGAAACCTATTAAGAAAGTGTGGTAATTCTTGCTCCTTTCTAAAGGCACAGAAAATTTCTTCACAGATTTTTGAGGTGCCATGTGATGCCTTTCACCTACTTAACTTGATTTCTTCAGCTGAAGTTATCTGTTGTCTGTCACTGCCTTAGTCTGGAAAGAATTTAGTCCTATCTGTGCATAGCAGAATAATGGGCATTGTCACCAGCCAATACTTAGGGTATCATGTCCTGAAACGAATGCATTCTGCCCCTTTTCTGTTCCTTAAATTGAGTTCTGTGTGGATTTAAGTCCTGAAGGAGACTGGCAAAGAGAACTGGAGGATAAAAGAAAACAGCAGCTTTTGTCAAAGACATTTTGAGATTAAAAGTTTTGGGGAAAATGCACCAAATATTAATTTTATGTTTTACCTTGAAAATTAAAACCATATGAATGAAACAATGCAGTATTTTGCGTTGATATAAAGTGACAGACGTCCTTCACCAGGATGTGAGAACTACATTTTTCAGTACCTACTTCTGTGTTTTGGAAATAGAACTAAAAAAATTATTTGTTGCAGATAATATATTTGATGAAGTTAGCTCCTTGCTCGTTTGTTTGTTTTAAATGGTCACAAAAAGGAGGATTAATTTCTCAAAAGTATTTGCTACATAATTCTTGCAAGTCAGTTGTGCATGAATAGTACGATCTATTAGGAATTGAATCTTTGTTAGTTTTGATTGAAAACACAAACCACATGCTATGGTTTTCCATTCTATGTGATTAGTAAAACACAGATCAATACTTATTTTCAAAGTATATTCTCTAATAATCATTTAGATGTTTCTAGTTAATACTCCTGGTGCTACATAGTCACAGAAATCAAATATCAAGTGTCTGATATGGAAACTTCTTTTTCTTTTTTTAATAGGAATACATCTGTTTTTAGCTTAATATATGTTTCCTTTTTTTAAATTTAATTGTTTCCACATCTTTAAGAATACAGCCAGTGTAAAGGAAGCAGATGACACAGGAAGATTAAATTGAACATAGAGATACCACATTTATTAAAATATTTTACTCAAAATAGAAAATAGATACAGGATAAGAATGCAGCTTAGGTATATTTTTATGAACATAAGTACTCTTAATATGGACACTTATGGGTAGTTCTTCACATTTTTCTGACATTTCTTTTTTATTATCCTATTTCTACTGATGGGAATGAGGCCAACCAAGGCAACAGTCACACTACATGGGTAAAGGAGATACATCTAAATAGGAGAACAAAGAGTGAAGAATTGAAAATGATGCTTTGTTTATCCCAGTATTTTCTGCTTTATTTTTGTTCTGAAAAATATGTCTTTTGGAGCAGTAAAAGGATATTCTAAACTTCTGTGATTTTCTGTGAATAGGAGTTGCTTTAATTTACTCCTGCTCTATGAAGAATAGGATCCTAGACTGAGAATTGAACACATTTCATAGATTTTAAGAATTTAGATCTGAGTTCAGAACAGCAGTACAGTTGACTAGGGATACAAGCATCTATGTATGACTAATCTGAATTATAAAAATAAACCTACAGAATAAAAGCTTACAGAATCAAAGTATCTAGTAATTCTTATAATGCATCCATTATAAGAACTTTTGTTGAGCTGAACTCTGTTATTAGAATGACAGCTGATTGGGATTCCAATGCCAAAATTGATTGTGGTCTGTTTTGTCTTGTGGCTGTTGTTTCAGTTCTTGTGACTGTTATTAACCCACTAGTCTAAATACATTGGCCCATGAATTTCTGATGGTTCTTATCACTGCAATGTAATGGTTGTTAGTACAGAAATGTTGAATTGTTTTGTGGATGATATTACCTGGACATGGAATCAAAAGAAATTACAAGTACATGGTGTTTGCAGTAGGCATGATTTCTGAGGTAGAAATACTGCACACAATGGCAGCAAGTTAGCCAAGAGATTTGGGTGGGTGAATTAGGGAGAAGCAAAATACTCTGTGTGTTCAGTTTAATATTTCCTAGCTGATACTTCAGTTGTTTCTTGGTAAGCCTTTGGCTGCTACTTTAAAAATCCATATAATAGCAATTACCTTTTACCTCAGTGGATACCTAGTGATAAAGATTAAATCACCTCTTAACCTCATAACCTTTTTCCTTTAAATCTCTCTGAGAGACACATTTTTAGAACTTGAGTCACTTTTGAAGAGTTCTCTGAAGTTTTCCCAGTCCTGCCAACTTTTTGATTTTGGAGTGATCCCATAATACACAGTTTTTGCCTTACCTGTGAAAAATAGTAGGTATTCACTCACTGACCCTAATTTTCTTGTACCTTTTATAGCAACCTTGGAGGAAAAGCTTTTGAACTAATAAGAAGGGAAGACCTCTGCTTTGAAAAATTTGGTCTGGGAAACAGTTACCAAGGCTGGTAAGTACACAATGCTCTCACAGAATAAATGTTGGCTACATTGCAATGAATTCCACAATTACAGTAGTTGTGATATTTTTCTTAGCTTTTAAATAGTACATGTTTTCTGAAAAGCAAAATTGATGTTAAAAATAAATTGACATAGATGATATTGTGAACCAATTTCATAGCACAGTAAGAAGAAAGGTCTCTGCTGTATTAAAGCACTCAGTTGAAAATGTCTTGTTGTTAGTAGAAACGAGAGGTTTAAAATCATGGTTTTTGTTCCTAGAAGAACAAGTTTTGAAACTACTTCTGAAAGGTGATGTTGTTCACCAAATCACAGCTAATGAATTTCTTGATAACCAGTGGATAGTTGAATTTTGAAGAGATGCCATTCTTTCCCTTGTATTGTACCTCTTACTTTTATGGTACATAAAGTTGCTGTATTGCTTCAGTGGAACCCAGCAGGTTGGAAAGTTTAAAAAAATGCAATCTCAACAGCATAGCACTTGCTAGGGATCTGATCCAAAGCTCCCAAATCCATCAGCATGTTTTGCCTGTATCCCATAGGCTTCTGATAAACCTGTTAACTAAGAGAACCTTTACACTGTGTTCCTTCCCCAAACCAACTTTACCTGGTTTCCCATGGGTTTTGACATAATATGGAAGTATGGGGTTGGGTCAGGTTTGATTAATCCCATAATAAAACTTTTTTTTCTTTTCTTAATTAAACAAACAAACAAACAAACCCCCCAAAACCCCAACTTTGAGCTACAGGGTGATTCTGAAGGCAAGTGAAATGTAGTGCTGGAAGGGAACCTGAGAGCTCCCAGCTTGCTGGCTGGGCTGCGGGTCCTGTCACTGTGGGAATACTGAACTTTCAGCTGTCTCATGGAACACTTTTGCTATTTTGTAGTTGAAATTAAAGGAGAGGGATGGACTTAGCTCCTACTTAGAGATAGCCCATGACAGAAAATGCTAATTTCTTCCCTATCTGGCTTCTGTTCCATTTAGAAACAGAAATGCCTGTGAATGACTGCAAAGTATTCTGGTATGTGGGAGGATAAATAGCTCTCTCTATTCAAGATGGAGCACTGATTTTGCCTCACACCTTCCTCTACAAAAGAACCATTCTGGACTAGTCTGCAGCTTTCTTCCTTCCTGCTAATTGAGTAGAGCTGAACAGGAAGGTTTTTTTCCCAAGGTTTCATTGCATTCTTGTGTGTGGGAGAATAGCCACAACCAAATGTGTAACTCTACAATGGCCTGGAAAATGAGGCAATTTTCATCCAGCTCTGCCCTGCCATACTATGAGTACCACACTGCCCTTGCTTCATGAATGTGAAGATATGAACTGCCACCCATGTGATTTGATGACTTCTTACCATGTATATTCATGGAGCCTGAGAATAATTTCCATATGAACATCATTGCATGTAACAAGGCTTTCCTATAGTTCATAGTAAACCACTTCTTCTCTCCATACTACACAACATTTCAGACACAGTAGATTTAAATTTGCAATAAGTTTCTTCTTGCATGAGGTAGGTAGCAAACTGGCTATCTTACCTACAAAATACCTACAAATGTAGCCCTGTATTAGTTGGTTTCCAATTTTCCATTTACTTCCACAGTAAATGTGCAACAGCTTTAAGCATTAGTTTCAATGCAGAACTATATTTTAGTTTTTTTCATTAAGTTTAAATGGTTTCTAAATGTTGAGAGGTGGTCATCACAGGCTGATGACAGGATTCCCTCATGCCAGGGAATGCACTCTGAGGCCTACAGACCTCCCAGGGTCAGAAACCATCAGAAATGAGCTCTGAAAATACACTGAAGCCATTTATGCCTCCAGCTGATCTACTTCTAACAGTTTTAACTGCTTTCTTAAGGGAAATTTTTCTGGATGAGCCCGCTTCAGACAGTGATTTTGGCTTCATGCTTCAGCCTTTCCTGTAGGTGATCAGCCAGTGCCAGTGTTGTCTATTACTCAGCCCTTTGTGCCTCACACCAGGCTCCAAAAAGGACTGCCATGGTTTAACCCCAATTGGCACCTAAACACCATGTAGCCAACTCAGTCCTACAAAAATCTACACCTCAGTTTCAGTAGGCAGATGAAGGAGAGTCTTCTTCTGTGCCATACCTTCTACATTCCATCGGCATGTTCCATCCAAAGCTCCAAGATGCTTTATTGGAGTTCTCCTATGATGCTTCTGGTTTTCACATATATTACATATTGCAGTGTCAAATGTCTTTCCATTCCTAGTAAAATATTCTAGGTTTTTAGAGGAGCATAAAAATAAGAAATGGGGACTCCAAGTGACACTTAAAGGGAAAAGAATATGCCAAATTCTTAAAGAAATGCTCCTGAAGTTATCCTAAAAACGACCTGGTTTTCAGAGCTATGGAACACCTGTGGCTCCCTCCTTACTTCATCAGGAGTTGCAGATACTCAGTACCACTGAAAATCAGGACACCAGTTTCTACTTCATGCTTGTGCCTTCACAGCCTCTGTGATTTTACAATAGCCAGATGGGGAACATGAAAGTGCTTTATCATGTAGAGAATTCTGTGTGTAAAAAAATTAACCCCTTGGAGCCATGTGACACATGAGCTTCTGCATAGGAGAAAAATGCATTTGGCACCAGAGTCTCCCATCAGGAAATCCCTACCATCTGTACCAAAAATTTATGAAGTCACAAGTCATTCTCTGTGATTAAAACTGGCATTTCAAACATAGGTGCAGCAATTTTATATTCCAGAACAATACTTTAACAATAAAAATTTTAAATTTAAAAGTTACCATGTTCTTACAGCTAAACAAATGACCTCCAGCTCAATTCAAGTTAGTGGATACCTCTGGAGGTTTATGTGTTGTCAGTTTGAGACCATATAGAGTTTTGGCCGGGGGCTATGCAAAGGGTTGATGATTAATTATTTACCAGAAATACTAATTAATGCAGTCCTGTTACTAGTTTTGATTATTCTGATCTCTGTACCAGCTAAAACTTTTGCCAGACCTGTTTAACTTTTTACATCTGCTGAAAAGTAAGAGCAAAATAGATGATAGGATGGCAGAATATTTTTATATTTCTAAGAAATACAAAGACTGTGCTACCACTATATGGTACCTCTGCATTTTCTGCACAGAATATTACATATACAATGAGTTTAATATTTGTGAAACATAGAGTAAATCTAATTTTGCTATAAATATCTTTATGGATACAAGTACTTTGTCTTGATATTATAACCTCTAATTACTTTAAGCCACATTTAAAAGAAAATCTCTGTTCCATTTCCTATCTATATGTTGTATGGATTGTAACAATTTAAACTATATTTTTAGATATACTATATATATTTATAGATATTTTTGATATAGTATATATTATTATATATACTATACTGTGTTATTAACTGTAACCATTTAAACTATATTTTAATAAAAAGATTATTCTATCTCATTTTCTCCATTTCTCACCCTGACAATTTGATATTTTCTTAGCTCTGGTTTAATAGAAGTTGGTGTTTTCTTTCAGATAGTGGGATGGCTTTTTTTTTTTTTCTTCTCTGTTGATTTTTATTTCTATCAGAAGAACTTTTGAGCACATTGATTGTGAGCTCTGATTTAGAATTCTGTATTATTGTGATTTTTGGTGAAGTTTACAAGCATGTGAGTATGCTTGACTGGAGAAGGAAAGCAAGACCTTAAAATATAAAATTTCCATGTACAGCATGTGAGATTTCTTGTTTCTTTTCAGATTGACTTTTACAAGGAAGCCAAATGCCTAAAGCTCAAATCCTATTGTGTCTGAACTGCAACTCCAGTTCAGTAAAATGCTTGTGTATCTGTTCTGCAAATTATTTAAACACATTTCCAAAAGTATCTGAGGACTTGAAGAATTTGACACAATGAAGGACCGAGATCCCTAAGGATGACTAACAATTTTGAGAAGAAAGCTGCTTAGCGCTCTCACTTCCCCATCTTTAATTTTCTCTGCTCTCTGGATTTGGATCCTTTTGTGTACTTGCATCTCTATACCCTGGCAGTTCTGGGCAATTTGGAGCAGAGTCAATTTATTGTTTTTAATTCCATAGTCACATTTGGCTTGTTTTTAGACTCTAAGACTTCTCTATACACCAAGAATTTCTCTGTCTCTCTCAACTTTCAAATAGTATCAGAGTATTTTTACTATTTTCAGGTATCTTATTCTTCCATTTACTGTGTATCATAACTAAGTTGAAGGTTTTTCTGTATACCTCTACAACATTTTAATTCTTTCAGTAGAATGATTAATTTATTCTGTGTCCAATTATCATAAATCAAGAATTTCTCAGTTCTGTTTCCTCTTCTTGGTGTTAGCTATTTTTTTCCCCAGAATTGATAACTGAATTATTGTCCCCTAAGATATCTGTTTAAAATTTTCCAGACTAATTCATTGAACAGTTCTTGCAAATGATCACTTCAACCAGTCCTTTTCCTTGGTGTTTTAAAATTTGTGTATGTCAGTGAGATAAACAGAATATGGGTGCTCATCAGGCTTCAACCTTGGTATGCACCATGTATTCATGGAGAAAATACTTTATTGCATTCTCCAAGAGTAGCTGGTTATCTCTGCATTTTTGTCTTGAATCCTGCTAAATTTTGCTTACTAAAAATTGAGCAGAAAAAAAAAGTTGAAATGAAAAAAAAAAAAAAGAAACATGAACAACATAATCTGTCAATTAGTGACCCCCAGGCCTGTTACCCACAGTTGGCACCAGGTGCTGATGAATTAAACCCAACAGGTGTTCAAATGAGCCAACACAGATAATTAACTTAAATTGGTCCCATTTTCTTAAAAACTGTCATGAAATAAACCCCCTCTTCTCTTTTATGGGGTATACAATTATCTGGCACTTTGTAAGGCTTAGCTCTTTTTAAAAGGCCTAATCTCCAGCTCTGATTTTGTGGGTTCAATTCACTGCACGCTGCACAATTAACTACATAATTGTTCATGCAAAGGAGGTAGTTAAAATGTGTGTCATCAGTTATGCCCACAGTTGTCATAATTGCAGATGTAAATTGGCTTGTGCAGTAAATGAGGCTCTTTGCACACTCCAAACCCACCTTTCTACTGGCTGGGACTGTTTATGCCTCGGTCATTTGCTACATAAGTGACTTTGCTCACTGTTTCAAACAAAAGAAAACCTTTCTAAACACCAGCTCTCATGTAACAGAAAACAAATAGTTTGAAATGAGAATTGTCAGTTTAATGGGATGGATGAAAGAGCTTTAAAAATTGTCTCATCTGTGACCTCTTTCCTTGGCTGGATCCACTGTGAGACTTCAGAAAAATAATCTGTGTTGCCATGTACTAGTCTGTACAGTCCAGATAAACTACCTAGTAACTATATATTGTTAATTAATATTAGAAAAATAAATCCCTTCTGTTATTGAAGTGCTCAAAGAGAGTCAGAAGATTAATAGTATTAATGCCAAATATTATGTCTTAAAAATAAGTAAAGAGACTGCTCTTGTTTTCAGAGTTGAGTATAAATTTTGCATGTAGCATGTGCTTGCCTTTCTTTCCAAACTTTCAGATATCTAATTGCCACTTTTACTGAATAGCCAAGGTAATAAAACCAAAATGATTTCAGATCATTCAGTGTGATCTGAGAGGACAGATGTCTGATCAGTTTAAAAAGAATTGTTCCTTCAGTAGCCATAGATTGTTGCACTACCTGTTATGGATTAGGCTCAATAAAATGGGAGTGTTGTCTAAGCACATTCATTTGCTCAGTAACCTAAAGAAACATGGATAGGTACAGAAACAGGGAGAAGCAGGGGAAGTGGAAAGTCTCAGTCATCCTCTGACTCTTTGGATTTTCTTTTTATTTTTTTAGAAAGAGCTAAAATTCCTTTCCCAAAAGCACTGAAAAGGATTCTTTCTCAGAAACAGTTCCTGAGGAAGTAGAGATGGTGATGGCTCTTTTTTAAGTAGGAACTCATATCAAAATAGAAAAAACAAAACCTGTAAGGTAAGAAATTACTTATGGGTTGAGATCATCTCTGTCAGTGCTCTCTCTGACAATGATGATAGGAAATCTGATTTAGGGAGACTATTCAAGCCTGGCTATTTCACCCACGTGACACCAAGCCTGGATACTTCCTTTCATTTAGTACCCCAGTATTCAGAATTATCCTTAAGGTTGTGAGAAGATACCTTCCAAAAAAACCCTGTTAGGTTTCATCATGGCCCTGTTGTCAATGAATATCTCTGATTCCTTGTTGAATATGCCAATGCCATCTGCCTCTGCAGCTGCCCATGGCTGTGAGATCCAGAAATGTATTATTTACCAAATAAATAAATATTTTTGTATTTTCTGTTTTAAAATTTTCTCCTACTCTCTTAATCAGATGACCCTTATTTCTAGGAGTACAGGAATGTGGCAAAAGATCTCACACTCACTACCAAGTAAAATCTCAGTCATGTTCCTCATCAGTCACCTTCTCACCAAACTGATGACTCCAAGATTTCTTTCCTGACTGGTGACTCTAACTTCCAGGTGGATCATCCTGAGCATCAGAAAGACCTGCTTTGGGTTGATTTTCCCTAAGTGTGCAATTTTATTTGTTTTCCCTCTCTTGTTTGAACCAGTATTTTCATTGGAGGTGACCAGGGTGTTTAGAAACTTGAGTTTCTAACTGTGTGTTTAGGAGTGGAATTTGCAGCTTTAAAAATATCAGACTACTTTCATTGTTGTTATTCCTGAATATTATTTGAATTAGGAATGTTCAGAGAATGACATTTTTGAAAGTCAAAAAATTATCATTGTATTGAGGAAAAGGTCTTACCTTCTCAAGCAGGTATGAATCATTATTATGACTATTAGTTAAATCACTGATTCTTATCAATTAAAGCTCTGTACCAAGGAATATTCAGCTGTTTTGCTAGCTTTGTCTTGTTCTCTGAAGAGATAAATCTAATGGCAAATGGTTGAACTTTTTCCCACGAAGACCACTGATCCTGTCCTGGTTGAATTTTCACCACAAAAGAGACCAGAGGCACCAAAGAATATATTTTTTGTGAGAGATGAAGATACAAATCTTCACCTCTTCTTTTTATAATATGAAGACAGCATTTTCTATTGTGTTTGAATATTGTGGAGAGGTAATAGCTGTCATTTTGATTAAGAGGCCTAGTTAGTAAAGATTAAAATCAAGAAAAATGTCGCTTACATTTGTTAAAGGAAAAAAAAGTTTTGTTTCAAAGATTGGATTTAAAATTTAAAGACAAGAAGCTCATCTCTGTGTACTGTAGGAGAGATTTAAAGTTATCTGTTATAATTATTTTATTTCTGCATGATCTTAGTTTTGCATATTTTATGATATATATAATAGAGTAGAATTACATCAGAATATTATTTTCTAATTGTTCTCTGTTATGATACTTTGCTCATCTGTATTCTTCCTACCTCTTTAGTGTATTTACAATGCTGTAGTCATTTTTTTTTTTTTTTTTTTATTGCTCTCCCCTGAAGGTAGATCAGTATCTCTTATATAAAGTTCAGGGCAGAATCACTATTTCCACTAATAGAAGGGAGAATTTGTCATGTTCTTGGTGACTTTCACCCAGAAACTGGGGAATAAAAGCCTCCTGAAGTCTGCTGTCTCACTCACAGTCAGACAGAAATCATAGGACATCCATTGACTTTGAACAACTCAAGAGTAAACAACTATTACTTATGCCAAAATGAGCAAACTATATAAAGAGAGACAAACATATCCTGAAGTGTTTTGTCTCTTTACTTCCCTGAACCCTTTAATCAGAAAGCTTTAGCTTTCCTTTAGCACTGAAGAAAATATTACAGCAGTGTGAACTCTTAACCTGTAAGAGGACATCCACTGACTGTATTTTTGTCAGAGTACAAATTATGGAATTGTCTAAAATGTATGTAATTTATTTGTTCTGTGCTAATAGATGCCATGCCAGGTAGGCAATTTTCTTTCAAAAATCCATTTTGTTGTGTTTTACTTGCTTTTACTTTCTTTACTTTTGTTACAAACATTGCGGGTGGGAGGACCTCTGTGTGATGAGGCCAGAATCTGCAATAAGGATTCCTGATAACTGCATGCTTCACACTCAGAGAATATGCTAGGAAATTGCTTAGAAATTTGCTTGAGGCATTTTAACACAAGTGCTTCAGTCTATGGAATTTGTTACTGCCATTTTAGGTTGCTTTCAATTGCTTATTTTTGAGCAGAACTTATATTAAACTGCAAAAATAAGAGATGTTCTTTAAAGCACAATAGAATTCTGGGTTCTTGCTACTGAAATTCTGGTGTGTTGATTAAACTCTAAATAAAACAGGTGTTAGAGTAATGGCCTTTACAAGTTAATTAATCTTCATTTTCAAAGGATGATCTACCATTTGGCTTAGGTTTATTATACATAAGTGTAAATTACAGTGTGATTTACTGTTCTAAAGAAAAAAGCCACTCTCTAAGGACAGGTCTTGCCAGTAAACTGGCATTGTGGCACATGGTGTGAGCTAATTGTGCACACTTTTGGTTGAAAGCATTTTCTTAAATATATGTACAATCTGATTTACTGCTTATTCAAGAAATTTTGCTGAGAATATCAATTTGAGGGAATACCACCTATTTAAATACCTTCTAATCTCCAAAATAATATTGAAATACCTCTTACAGTCATTGCAGCCTTGATTTTATTTAGGTGTGAAGTATTTTTGTTACAGATCCAAAATCTTTACTGTACATATGTGAACACTTGGAGATGTTTTATTTACAGTAAATAAGGAAGAGCTTTTTGACATCATATAATATTAAAAGGGTAATATATGCCTCTTATTCTCACTGTAGAACATAGCTATATGTATAATCAGTCACCTTTTGGGAGATTTGATCTAGTTTCTGTTTTTCAGAGCAGAACAAAGTCAAGCCTGTTGAGGAGAAAAAAGGTATGTTCTACAAAATGCAGTGAGTCTAAGCCACAAATTTCTATATTTTTTTGGCAGAATTCAGTAAGATTTTCACTTTAAGCAGATAGCTTTCCTTTTTTCCCCTCTTTTTGTTGTGCACCCACTCAGTAGCAAAGTCAACTTCACTTATGAGTTCTAATAGTCACACTGTTTTCATTTGATGTGCTTCAAACCTTTTAAAAAAATCCCAGCTCTTTCTGGTTCTCATGACACCAGGATGGTAGGTCAGAGTGTGGCCTGGATAACTGTCTCCTCAGCTGGCAGGTGACACTGCTCATTCCTTTCATTTAGTGAGAGTCACTTGGAGGGCACCTCTGGACTCACCATTACCACAGTGGTGCATCCTCAGCCTCCCTGTGGCAGTCCTACCCCATCACTGCACTTGCACTGCAGTAAACTTGGGACACAGTGTTGCCTAGTGCTGGTATTCTGTTGTCAAGTGCACTTTTTTGGAAGAGAGATGGAATTTTCAGAATCCCAGCAGGCATGCTGATGTTTTGTACCACCCCTGCTCTTTCAAACCAAGGGAGCTTGGAGGTGCCCTGCTTCACATCAAAGGGTTATGTCATTTTTACAGCACTAGCAGAACTCAGTAAGTGTAATTGGCCTTTAGAAAGGGAGGTATTTACTTTTCATGGGTACATTCTCCTATCCTAAATCATTTCCCATCTCTGTTGATTTTAAGATATCTCGGTTAGAGGACAGCTTTTGTGACTGGCCCCTGAACAGAATTAACTTTGATCTCAGAATTAACTTTTTAACTTGCTGTGACTTCTCATTTCCTCCACCCTCCAGGATTTATTCTGCATGCTGTCCTGTTTTGGTTCAGTCCAATTCCCTTCCCACAGCTCCTCATGTCTTTTGCCACAGACAGGATGCACACCCTGTGTTACCCTGTGTAAGTCTCACCTGTGCCCGGTGTTGTCCTGACACACCAGCACACTTCCTTGAGGTGCAGTGGAGCTCCCTGGGCTCACAGGAGAGAAGGCAGCAGCCTGTCAGATCCATGGCTGTGACCTGTCTCCTGCCCAGAGGTGGCTTCTGTCAGGCAAAGAAGGGAATGAGGAATTAGTATATAGGTTGGAAGTATATGTTGAAGGTGATGCTGCCAGGATGGGAACAGCTGGGAGGTGCTAAATGGTTGAGCTTGTCCAGGAACTGCAGAAGAGTAGAACATCATTGTCCCAAATCCTGGAGAAGAAACCTTCATTCTGTCAGTAACTCCTGGCATTAAACCTCTTGTTAAACAAAATACAATTCTTACAGTAAGCTCCATGCATTTTTCCTTTTTTTTCTTTATCCCCCTTTTCCCCTTTATCCTCTTTTTTCACTCCTTTTCAATACCTTCATTTCCTCAGTTGATTTTTTTTCATTTGTCAAAAGATTTCTTTTTTTCTTTCACAAATCCCTTTCTTGTTTCTCCTTTTGATGTGGCTTTTCTCTGTGTTTCCCTTTCAACCCTCAGAGCTTATTTTAGTCTCTTCTCTGTATTTGTTACATGGAGGACTGCTATTGAAAAATTAAAAGTAGATTGCATGGGATTTTCTTATTTCTCTTTTTCCTCTAGAGGCCTGTTTCTCTTCCCTGCTATTTCTATGAAGTTTACCATTCCCAAATGCTTCCTTCCTTTTCTTCCAAATTATTTTACTCATCTTTTGCTCTCTTACTCTGTCCTTCAACTTCCCCTTCACTTATTATTGCTTGATATTTAATTTCTCAGGCAGGGTGAGCCTTTGTGGAAGCACTCTGGATAAATACTCCAATCTGCACCTCAGCTCTGCTGACAAACACTAACTTCCCAACTGCATCTGTCCTGGCTTTTTGTTCCATTTCTTTCCTGTTTCACCCCCAGTAGCAGCAGCGAGGTTGGCAGTATTAAGTGCTACAGCCACATTATTACCACAGCCTTGTATAACCCATTAAAGATCAGGTCTGTATGACATTGTAATTTTAATAGCAGTCTCTGGCAGCCTATCTCTGCTTGTTCTCCTATTATTACAACCACCAGTAGAGCTGTTCTACTGGGAAATTTCAAGTGTAGACAAAGCTTTAATCAACAGTAATCTGATCCTTTAAAAATGCAACACCAATTCATTTATTTCTCATTTCACATATGAAATTTTAATAGGTACAATCACCCTTAAGGATGTTTCAAATATTAACATTATGCACAATTACAAAACAGAATCTTTTTTCTGTATGAAGCTATCAGCATCTTTGAACCAAGTAAGTAGTTTTCTGTGCAGACATCAAGTTTACTATCAATCAGAAGCTTATTAACAGCTGTGTTAGTCCTAATTAAGTGCAAAGCAATGGCAGACTTTTAATTAAGTCTTATTTTCCTAAGAGGAGTCTGATGGGGGTTTTTCTCTTCCTTTTCCCCACCTCCATCCTTATTTATTGTGTAAAGTCAGCTTTAAAATATCTGGAACACAAGATGGGGCCATTGACATAAGGCCAAAGCACCAGGAAATATTTCCTTTACAGAATGACTGTGTTGTGATTATACTGACAATATTTTATTCCTCTGGTTTTGTAAAATAATTCTGATTTTTTTAAAAAAACTTTTCTGCAGTGTTTTTCATTTTGTTTTCTTTTTTTAGTTCTTCACTTGTTTATAATATATTCCCTTTATCCTCAGTTTCAACAGAAGTGGAAATTAATTTTAGTGTATAAATCGGCATGAGAGAAGGTGGAAATGTGTGACATCATATACCCCAAAAAGGTCCCTGTTGCCTGACTAGACCTCTGTTTGTAGTACAATGCAGTAAATACTCAGTTGTTATGAGAAAGAATTGGCCTCACAGGTAAGCTGAAATTTAGAAGTCTCTACAAGTGTTTGATTTTCTTAGTCCTGAGCAGTGCCCAGTGGTGTAGGTGTACAAGTGAAGGAGGGAGAGAAATGCCCTGAAAACTCTCATAATCTCCACATTCTACCCAGCACTGTATAAGCTGGAGAACTTCTGTAACCACAATGTCTGTATTGTCACTTTGCTAATAGGACTTATCCACTGTGTACATGTAAGAGGGCAGAGTAACCTCTCACTGCTCCTGACAAAAGTATTGTCAAGCACAAGTATTTTTCTGTACCATTAAAGGTATAAACTGCCTTTACCTGAGCTCTGCTCAGTCTCTATTTTAACCTGAGATAAAATGTCTCAAGGCAAATCCTGGCCTGGATGAGCTCACAGTTACACCAAGGAATGCTGACAGTTTACAAGGGGTGAGGATCTGAGGATCTGTCCTCTACAGTTAAAAGATAGGTTGGATCACCACATGAGATGAATTTCAGGGTTTACTTCTCTAACCAACCTCTGAGCTTCTGGGTTTGCTCTTGCACATTTTAGGCAACAGACTGTTTTCCTTTGTGTTCAGCAGGAAAATTTAATGTTTTCCTGTAAAAATCTGCTGCAATGTGCAAGGATGGAAAGATAAGGCATTGGCCAGCAAGTTTAAAAGGAACTGGACCCTAAAAGCCATTAAACCTCATGGTGTTGCCTAGCTAGGCTTAGCACTATGTGCTCTAAGGAGAAGGAATTGTCATTTTCTAAGGGTTTGCAACCTGAGTTGGCTTGAGCCTAAGGCATTGATGTAGTGTAAGCACTGAGGTCAGTAAAATCGTAGTAACAGTCGTGGTGGCTTTAAAATGCTCTGGCTCAATTATGGCAGTAAATCCAAGTCTAGATATAGCAGCTCTTCATTTATGGGCACACAGGTATGTCATAATTGTCTGTAATAAAGTATGATAGAAATTAAAATGGCCACACTTTACCTCCTGCTTTGTGAAGCAAACCAGTGAATTTGTTTTTCATCCATACCTACTGTGTGATTTCTGTGCTGTTTCCAACACAGGTTCTGGGTTTGTACATTTAGAAGTTTCTGTTCAGTAATCAATACCTGGTGTGTTCTGCTTCATTACAGCTGCAGGGGTTAATGAATGACTATTGTTTATACATTGTCTGATGTTAAAGCTTAATCCATATTTGGGTCTGATGCCAGCTTTGTTTCCAGGAAGAAAGAACTGAGATAATGGCTAGGCATATTTTAAAAGAGAATAGGGTTTTTATAATGGTTATGGATCATTTTTATACTTTGGTTTTCTTGAGTACATTGGACGTGTATGCTTCAGGATTGCCCAAGTCTGATTACCTTTTTCCTCTTACTTTAATAAAAAGCAGAATAAGCTCATGAATTTCTTCCACTTCTTTTCCCTGTTTCTCATCCACTTATATAAGGTTTATATTCATATAAGAAACACTAATGTCTTCTGAAGAATAAAATTCAAAAATGCCATTTTACTTCTTTTGATTCCAATAGCAATGTTAAGGTGGGAGCCTTGACATCCAAACAAGATTCTCTGAGGTCCTCTGGACAAGGCAGCTTCTTGTAACCAAACCTGCCTTGGCAGCTGTTGCTAGGAGTGCTTGGAAATGGTTCTCAGATGTTGGAAAGGGCTGCCCAAGGAGCTGGTGGTGTCACTGTCCCTGGAGGTGTTCAAGGAATGAATGGATGTGGCACTCAGGGCCAGGATCTGATTGACACTGTGCTGTTTGGTCATAGGTTGGACTTGATGATCTTGGAGGACTTTTCCAGCATAAAAGATTCCATGTTTCTGTAATGGAGACCTTGGAAATGACTTTTTAAAAACACATAGTATTGTAAGGTTCCTGAAGCTTTTGCCCATTTTCCATGTAAAATATCTGCTTTCCAAAGGTGGAAGTTTGTTTTGCTAACTCCTAGGCTGCCAAGAGCTCTACAACACTTACCTTGTACCAATCTTCTATGTTTAGTGAGGATTCTGTTGCAATTTCTTTGGTTTTCTGTCCAAGTTAAACATATTAAGGAGCACTATAAATGACACAGTGTTTATTTGATTAACTAGTGTTTTCTGGCAAATTAATCTTTAACAAAACTATGTGATAAAAGTGAATTTATCTTTCATGTTGATACTGTGAAGTAGTGCAGCATAGGTTTTCATGATTATGCTTACAATTTCCAAGAAAAATAGAAAATTATCGTGCAAACATTACCATATCCAAATCAGAGCCTGCAAATAAAAGATGGTGCTTTAAAAAAATACTGTTTCCATAAGTAGGTGGTTTACTAGTTATCTATAAAGATACAAGAATAGGGCAGCCACAGCCTGTAAAAAATATATTAGGGAGTTGTTGGAGCATTCTTAGCATTAACTAGCAAATGTTTTGGAATAGATGGCACGTTAATACCTACTGTCAAAGAAAAGGAGACTGTGAGGTGAAAGAGAAGAAAGTGGAACCAGCAGCACAGGGGTGACTGCCATTACAGGTCTCTGATAAAGAAAGCAGACTGCACCTGTCTGGAATGAGGAAAGTCAGCAAGAACATCTTTGAAAGAGATAAAAGGACTCTCATCCCCCTTTTCTCCCTTTATTTATTCAGTGAACTTCAGCCCTTGCAGAAAGCACCTGGCTGACAGCTCTGTACCTCGTAGTCCTGGCTGTATTCCCAGCAGGGTGTGCACTACAGACATCTACAGCAGCAGCTTCCCGTTGCTCTCCTGACGGGAAATGCGGGCTATGCTTTTATTTCCAAGGTGTGTCCCACCATGGGCCTGTCTGCCCACCTCTGCAGCGGGGTGGGCCCAGGCTGGGGGGTCTGCAAGGCTTGGAGACTGGATGAAAATGAGGCAGTTCTTGCTGTTAGTGCCCCAGCCATCATCCCCACCCTGTGGTGGATGTTGCCACCCCTGGGGCAGTGATGTCTAATCCACTCATGAATCAATTATTGAACTGTCGCATTTTTCAGCCTGGCCTATTAAATTAAACTGACATCAGTCTCATCTCGCAAAGACATTAGGTAGTGATGAATTTCAGGTACTGTTAACCTGGTTTTGAATTGGCCAGCTAGAGACAGACAGATTCATTTTACATTCCAGCTGCCAGAACCACTGTCATGTCCTATCTTGCTGTTGTGGCTTTTTGATCAATGGCCTTCCTTGCTAGCTCCTGAGAAGGAGCAATTTCATAAGAAGGAGAGCATAAGAAAGGCAAAATGTCAAAATACTCTCAGGAGGAGCACCTAGCACCTAGCATTGTGAGGGAGAGGGTGCATATGTAAACAGTGAGATTGGCTCTCTGGCTGGTTAAAAAAGCTTTACTGAAAGAATCATAGAGTGCACCTTAAAGACCATCCAGTTCTTCCTGCCATGGGTTGGGATACCTTTCAGTAAACCAGGATGGCTGGCCTGAGCTCCTCTAGGGGGGAGGCATCCACAACTTCTCTGGGCAACCTGTGGCAGTGCCTCACCACCCTCATAGGAAAAAGCACAATACTGCCTACAGAGATTTAAAATGCACTGCTTGGAATTAATGCAGTCCAAGTTAGGGGAGTTTACTTCCATGAAAAAAATGGAAAAGAAATATTCCATACTGCCAACAGCATTGCTTTATATCTGCAGTACACCCACTGGGGAGAGGCCCTGCTTGCTGAGTGCTCTACTTCATCCACTGGGTGCACTTGGTGAGAAAAGTGTGGAAACTTTTTTACTGTAGCTTGGTAAAATGTGGAAGGTCCTCAGAATGCTTTGAGCTGAACTTGCATGTATTTGTCTTTGTACTCATTCCCTTCTTGGATTCTGCTTTTGTTGGTAACTGAAATAGAACAAAAAAGGTGTTGGTTCACTGCTTCCACAGTTTTTCCTCTTTCCTCCCCCCCGGACTTAGGGGGAATTTGTGCTTCCTTTTGACTCCTCAAGGTAAGATGGAGCCACTGGAGACCTGTTACAGGAATGGCCAGAAGGGCAGCATGTGGGTTTGCAGAATGGGATGCACCTGTGCTAGTGCCCTGTAAAAACTGTGTTTGTGAGTGCCATTCTCTTCAAAAGCACTTGTCTTTTTCACTGTGGGGAAAAAAAAAAATCAACAAGGAAATGCTGGCAGATATTTCCTGCCTGCTGGAGCTGTGGATTCATTACTATTAATAGAACTCTTAATTGACTATTTGAGAGCAGCTATAAAAATTGATTAGATGCATATGAGGAAATAAATACGGGTCAGTCTGTAGCAGCACAATGATATGAATTTGATGACCTATTAGGACACTTCTGTGTCTAGCAAAGGATTTTTTTAATAAACATTAAACACTTCACCCAAATTCTGCCCTCTAGCACTTCTCCCAGTCTAATGAATGTATAATGAAAGCAAATATTTGGTATAGCAAAAGAATCCCATTTTTTAAAATCTCATTCCTGTACGTTTTTAAGAGGTTAGGTTACTTGACATGTAAAGCATCTATGAATTTTAAGTGAGGCCAGATTAGTAAGGCTCTGTAGTTGGTCTTTCATCTTAATGTGGCCAAGAATGTCCTCTAGCTCTCTCTATTTACTAAGAAATTAAAAAATAGCAAATTGCACATCACTGCAGGCCATATGTCCATTCCCCTCCTGGGCTCTGCTCTACAGCAATGTTAATTGACTTGCCCAAAAACCCTTCTCCTGAGTTGTGACCACTGCTGATGAAACAATCAACAATGCTCCTGAGCAGAATAGAGAATGAAAAAAACAATGTAAAACACTTAACCACATTAAGAATAAATCCTTTTCTGCAAAAGGATGATAAAAATTTAATACTGACATATAACCTAGGCTTTCAATGGTAAAATCTTGTTCTAAGCTTGCTTAAAAAGTAGGGGTTTCAGCATGGCTTGAAAGAGAGTTTTCAAAGGCACTTTACACTGAACACAGTAAAAACAATAACATACAAATTATTGACTGTAACACATTTATTTCTGGTTTAGTAGACTATGAATAAGGCACACAAAATTTTTAAATAACCTGCAAGTGCTGTTAAATAAAGACTATATATTCTTCTATTGGGCAAATTGATGAATTTGTATGTAGAAGATAAATTTGATTAGACTACATAGAACAAAAATGAGAAGGACCATAAGCTTGTGTATTAATGAACTTGCGTTGCCCTGGGCCTTCAGAGAACCTCCATTAAATCACAAGCTTTGTCTTTTAAGGCAATACATAACTTTTAGATAAGGATGCACTACTCCATCCCCACAGCACAGCGTTATGGGTTGTTATGGGACACACCTGAGTGCAGGACACAGCTGAAGCCAGTTTTCCCCACAGCCTGTGGCAGGTGCTGGCAGCTGCCCTGGGCTCCTTGCCCAGCCCATAAAGAGGTGTTTGTGGGGTTCCCTCCTCTTTGGGAAGGCAAACCTTTGGCTTCAGACCTTCTCTGCCAAGGGCTGAGCAGGGCTGTGGGAAGGAGAGATGGGGAGCCCAGGAGAAGGAGATGGGCCAGAGCCTGCAGGAGCCCAGGCTGCAGCCCTGGAGCTGCCTGCACTTTCCTGCTTGCCTTTAACTCCACCCCTGCCCAGCTGCTGTCCCCAGTACCTGCAGTGCTCAGACCCCTACCAGCCAGGGAAGGTCAACCACAGGTAATTTTTGTGACTGTTCCTTCTAATGCTTACCTTGAGGGTGCCTGTGGGGCTCTTTCTCAGTGCACTTCATCCAAACTGGATGCAGGATGTGTGACTTTTCAGTTCCTCTGCAGGTGTATGCAACTAATTCTTCACTCATACCAAACCTCCTTTCTTATTTTTTTTTAATTGTGTTAGATAACATGATGAGGTCAGAATTCCTTGCGCTTTCCCTCTTGAATATTTTTTTTAAATGCTTAAAAGTGTAGGTCTTGTGGATGTAGAGCAAATACTTCAAATACAAAAAAAGACTCAGAAATGAAAAGGCAAATATAATGAAAACTTCATTATCATTAATAGCCTGATCACTTTCTCTAGCAGTTTTGTAATTTTTTTACTCCTCGAGGCCGGCACTGTGCAAAAAGTGAAACATGGCTTCAGTGGGCTTATTCCAGATTTTCTTTATAATGTTATTTGGTTAGTAGGTATGAAGTTAGAATTTTAATTTTAATAGCACTTTTTTTCCCTATGCATGGTCAATCTATCTTTTTACTATGACAAGTTATTTTAAACTACTTAGTATTCAGGATATTTGCAGTTGCAACGAACAAGTTCATTTAAACACCAAATCAATCAGTATTTTCACTAGAGAGAATTTTTTAAGTACCAATTAAGAATGAAAAAGTGATCTACATTCTCTAATACAATATTAATGTGCTGAGAGGGGTGATCCCAACTGCATGAAAAAAAATGCAGCTGTGCATATGCTAGTCTTAAAAAAGGGGTTTCTTCTGTCACTTAGAATAATTTAATGAATAAGAAGTGGTTCTTTTACTGCTGCTAATGAACGGAAATCCCATCAAATTGCAAGGCATCAACACAAGGACATTACTCTTAAACTAAAAGTGCTGTAGATTATCCCAGCGATAATGGAGGCCATGAGCACTTTGTGGGATGGATGGACTGTTCTGGTGGTGCTGTGCTGGAGTTACCTTTCAGCACTGCATAGATCACAGCTAAGAGTTATACCAGGTGCTTAATTCTGATATTCTCTGTTGAAATATCAACCTATCTACTTGTAATGAGACCGTTTAAAAAAGCATAATTACGAGGGCTGTGGGGAAATCGCATCCTTTAGGTTGATCAGGGTGTGCACTGGGCTGCTGAGAGGAGCAGTGGAGTCCTGCTGGTGAAGGAACTCATAGATAGCCATGTTGATGGATCAGTTGGACTTGTAATGGTGGGAAGGATCCTGGCTCAGTGCTCCAGTGGCCACGTTCTCCTCTGGTACCCGCAGTTTGGGTTTTGTGTGCTTTGAAGTAAGGGGAGCAGCACATGAAAAGCCTTGGGGGAAGGGGACCTGAGTTTTTTACAGGAATCAGCATTGGGTGCAGGTACCCTGTTTAGGTGGTGATCAGATTGCATGGAAAAAGGATTTTACAGGCCTCCAAAAACGGGAAGGCAGTTCAGGAAACCTAAAAAAGAAGGAACCGGTGCTTTAACCAAAAGAGGTTTTATCACCTTCACTTAGATAGCTTTGTTTCAGCTTAACGCCCACTTGGCTCTTTAGAGTTGCTCTGCCAGGAACATTGCTGAACAATAAGGTGACAACCTCACCCTATCAAAATGACATAAAATACATTTTCTTTTAAGCTGTGTTTGAACTTGTCTTACCATAAAGGTATTTTTAGAGCACAGGCACCTTGGGGGAACATCTGAAAATGTGAACAGAAAAAAAAAAAGAGAACCTGAAGTTGAATTGTTGAACCAAAGATTGCCTGGCCTCTCCAAGGATTTCATTAGTGCCTTTCCTGTGAAAAGGTTTCAGGAGCCTATTTACAACAATTTTGGTTTTCTTATTCAAGTGAGTCTCTTGCATTAATTTGTATAAATGTTTTTTTTTTTTTTTTCCCCTGTGATATTTCTGTATGTGTTATCTAAATATATAATTTAGAAGGACTGTTGGATTAACTATTTTAAGATAGTATCTTTATAAAATAGACTTTTTTTTTAGGACAGCAAAAGATATAGAATATCTTTCTGATTATCTAGAGGGAAAAAAGTATTTATTATTCATAAACACAA
Source organism: Aegithalos caudatus (assembly GCA_013389925.1). Taxonomy (NCBI): domain Eukaryota; kingdom Metazoa; phylum Chordata; class Aves; order Passeriformes; family Aegithalidae; genus Aegithalos; species Aegithalos caudatus. The sequence continues at coordinate 158,706 of WEIU01004657.1, forward strand.
GGATTTGTGCATATAAAACTAGAGCCATTGAAGTTGGCTCGATATACACAAATTGGAATCAATCCATGTTGTTCTTAAAGTACTTGTTTTGCAGTTTTGGCATGAAGAGTTTGCAAGTATAACAGTAGAGCTTCTGCTCCCTTGCTGGCTTATAAATAGTTTATATATTAGGCATTTAGTATGCATTTTTTAATAAATCATTCCTTATCCTGAAATTCAGGATGCTTTGATCTGTGCATGTTTTCACAAATATGTAGCACCTCTAGGATGACCCCAGTGCTAACAGCAAACTGCATGGGTGGGCTTTTCGCAGGAATATTCCCAGTTTTTGCAGTTTGGTGGGCAGCAGCCTTGGCTGTGTGCCACATCACCCTTTCCCCGTGCACCACTGAGTGGGTGTTGGAGATGCCACAAAACCAGGCTTGGATTATTGTGCACAGGATGCAAACACCTTCCTGGGATATTGCTGTGGTAATCCCAGCCTAGCGAGGTAAAGCTACATCGAAAAGATCCCTTCAAAAGAGAATACGAAACGCAGTAATTGGGGAAGCGAGTGGAGTCATGTGGGAAAATATTTGTAGTGGATGACACTTTTCCAGCACTGTTACAGTAAAGAGCTAATGTGTAAGTTAATGCTGCCTGAGGCAGGATCAACTTCTGATGTGTAGGGATTGGAGATTGCTAATGGCCTAGCTAGCATGAAGCCAGCTTGCCTGGGAAAGGTGACTTACTGTACTTGCTTCTCTAGTCTGGATGTTGCTTGCTTTGTTTTACTGAGCACCTGGCACTGAATTTCCACTGTCTGCCCAACTCCTGAGGGGGCACAAGAGCTGTTGCCAAATCCAAGGCAAGGCAGAGTCATTGGTGAGGCGATTTGTGTATGAGAACAAATCAAGGTGTGCGACTGAGTGCTTTCTTTGAGTCTCTTTGGGCTGCACGGTTGGCACAAAAGAGCTTGTGCTACTTCCCTGGACCAGACTTGTAGTAGCTGCTGCCAGTGAGTGAATCCCAAAGAAAATGGCCAATTTGCACGCTCTGGGAATGTGATGCTTGTGTTTAGGTGTTTCACTTTGCTTTACTGAGGCTTTTCAACATGAGGGAAGGTGTTTCCTCTATTGAGGGAGGGTGTTTGTCAGGGTGGTAAATGCTGTGATGGATAGAGATAAGAGCATGCCCTTTTAGGCTCTGCCCTAGCTCTTGCTTTTTTCTGTTGTAGAGGGATGGCTGGGGTCCCTCTGGTGTGCCCCAGTATCAAATGTAGGTGAATTCCCATGGAAACCTGTTCTCCTGTGCCCCTTTCCAGCCTGGGTGTGAGGAAATGGTCTCTCACACACACACAGCAAGGTAGATTTGGTGTGGGTGAGAATTCTCTGGGGACACTTGCCATGGAGCTTTGTGTTTCTCACCCACTGTTTTTGTAGGTATTTAGTCTTTTTTTGGATTCTTCCTCAAATGTGTTACTGAGCTCTTGCTCTTCCCCCAGCTCCTTCTCTGGAAAACTACTTCAGTGTACTCTGCTGTGCTGAGGGCACTATTTCTTCAGCTTCTGGCTGCTTTCACACCTCCAGTGTTTTGCTTCTCCTGGTGGAGAGTCCCTTTACATATCCCAGATGCAGTAGGTTCTGTTGATTGTGTCTCTGTATTAGCAGTTGTCCACTCAATCCATTTGTTAAAGTGCATGGTGTTTCAATACTGCTATGTAACTCTGTTTTAGGATAAAAGGCAATTAAAAATAAATTTAAAAGCAAGAGATTGGCTAAAACAAATGAGTTTCCCTCTTTTTTATAAAATGTGTTAAATGTGGGTGGAAGTGCTTATATAGACTCAGCAGCCTTGTATTTGTTTTTTTTTTTTTCTTGAAATTTTTTCCTAAATAAGATGTTGACACTTGTCAACACCTAGAAATAGTATTTCAAATAAATTATCTTTTTTTTATGTGTCATCTTTTCATGAATATACTACCACTCAGCTGTTGCAGAGGTAACAAGACCCATCAGCATCCCTCAGTCTGAAGGTGCCTCTGTGATTGCCATTTTAGAGATTCCTGCCTGTTGTGCAGCTCTCATGCTGAGTGCTGAATGGAATATTTCTTCAGCACATGTGTGCACACCGGCTGTGTGAGGAGACAGAGGGGATGAATGGTGTTGGTGAGAAAGCCAGGAATTCCTTCAGCAGCACCAGGACATGTTGTCCTCCCAGTGAACATGGATAACTCAATGCTAATGGCTGTTATGCACAAGGGAGAGGATCTATCCCATTGCATGCTCTGGGAACTTCAATTTAAAGCTTTCCCGAGGCATCTTGAAATTAAATTTCTTGGAGTATCTGCCTTTGAGTTGTCTCACATGCAGAACTCCCACTGACTCAACAGGGCTTGCTGAACACAAATCAGTAGTGGGAGATTTCTTTTGTTGTATCTTTCCAAGAGATGTAATAGAGACAGAGGTAAATCACTCTTATTGGTATGATAGGTGTGTGTGTGTGGTAGGGATTCACTATGAGCTGTGCACTTTTCGGTTATGTGAATTCCAAAACTCTGGAAAAAAAGCCAAGTTAAAAAAAAAAAAAAAAAAGGTCAGGAATTTCCTTCAATCCAGAAGAGCCTCCTTTTTAGGAGTACCCTTGCCTGCTGATAGGAGTTAAAGGAGAGTAGATTGGTCAGATGAGCTATAAAAACTGGATGTTTAAAATGGCTAGCAAGAACATATGGATTTGCTGTGGGAAGAATTATACAAACTAAACCAAAATTCCCATAAGCCACAGGACTTGGGTGACAAAGAGGTGTCCCCATAAAAAGTTGGATTCTGTAGCAGCTGTGTCAGGGCTTTTAGCACCTTCCTCAGACACATTTGGAATTAGTTGTGGTCAGTGATTGCAATGTGGGATTCAGCTGACCTCTGCAGCTGACCAGTTCCTGCGTTCTGTTTTTTTCCAGTAGAATTCAAAGAGCCTGGATCCTTTTAACTCTGCAGAAGATGGACTTGTGTTATCATAGTTATGCAGTGTTTGGCCAAATCCCTTGCATTTTGCTTGTGAAATGAAGGAGGCAGCATGTGGATTGTTGTGCTGAAAGCAGAAGCATCAGACTAACACGTGATGCTAGTGTCTGCAGTGCCAAACTGCTGCTTTGTGCTCTCACCTTATTTCTTTTTCCTGCTTTAAACACAAGGGAAATTTTGAAATGATATCTTTTTCTTAAACAGATTTTTGAAATCAGTGGGGGTTAATTAAAAACTAAATTTGGAATCTACAAACATCCAGAAATTATTTACACTGTTTTTAATTTCTTCTTTAATATTCATAAGTGTTTTCTGTTAATTAAGAAGAGAGGGAGAACATGAAGAAAGGCTCAGAACAAAAGCAGTTTGCATACAGATTAGGGACTGACTTCTCAAAGAACTGGACTAAGTACATACTGCCAGCACTGAGTGAGGAGTTTATATGCAGTGAATGTATCTTGCAGCCAAAAAACTGGGCAGACTTGTGCCTTAAGCTTACTGCATCAGAATTTGGCATGATCCTCTTACCACCATGGCTGCTACTTCCTTGCTTCCTTGCTTTCTGGCATTGGACATTCTGCAGTTCTAAAGCAGTTTTATAGAGTCATGGAATGACCAGGGCTGGAAAGGAAACCTTAAAGATCACCTTGCTCCCACCAGCCTTTCACCAGACCAGATTGCTTACAGCTCCATCCAACCTGGCCTTGAACACATCCAGGTGTGGGGCATCCACAGCTTCTTTGGGAAACCTGTTCAGCAGGCATAGGTGGTACAAATTCCTCAGTGAATATACCCTTCTCACATGTGGGGGTATTTGCAGCCTCTTCCATATCTGGGACCTTCACCAGCTTTGTTGTTTCCAATTTTTAGGAGCACCTGTTTAGCTTCATTCCTACAGTGTATTTACCTTCAGTATTGAAACAACCTCCTAGAGTAAATCTTTTGTTTGAGCTGTTTTGAATACTGACTTATTGGGCTGCAATTTTTCAACTCTGTAGGATGTGGGTGAGCTTTAAATAATGTACTTTAGAATATACTTATGAATAAAGGTACTGTATTTCCCAGCAAGACTTGGGAACCTTACGTTAGTTGTGAGTAGTTGGACTTGATGCCTGTGTGGATTCTCAGTATAGAGAAGAGGTTGGAAGAATGACCTTAGTTAAAGATGTATTTCATTTAGGACATTGAATATATCAGTGTCTAATCTGCTTGACAAGTAGAAAACACAAACACCTAGGTGCCTAAAAATGCCTTTTGTAAACAGGCTGTGATTGGCATTCCTGCACTGGTGGCTGCTGTCTTGCGGTGCTACCCAGGCTATTTTCTGCTTTCACACTCCACCATCCCTGCCTAACATGGTGGCAATCTTCTAAGAATGACCTGTGAGGATAATAGAAAGCTAGAAATAAGGAAAACAGCACTGTGGAGAAAAAATAAATTAATTGTATTTCTTACCTCAAACCAAAGGTAGCAAATATTTTTATTTGTTCGGTTGGTTTTTCTTGTTTCCTAGGGGTGGAGAATCTGGAATGTTGCTGAGGGAAGAAATAGAATTAAAAAGGAATAGGAGTTCTCCTGTGCTCCAGGGAGACTGTTGTATACTCTAAACTCATTGTACACAGTATTCTAGGCTCTGACAGTAAGTCAAAAGTTGCAGAAAAATTTATTTTGGCAAAGGTTTATGGAAGAAATGGAGGATATAGGGTAGTCTGGAGAGTAGAAGCAGACTTCAGACTCTGGCAGCTTGAGCAGAAGTTAGAGACCTGGGTTAGAGATGAGCCAGCTGTATGTACAAATACATTTCTGTGATCTTTGTGATAGGAAAAAGATCACAAATTATATCAGAAAATACAGGGTCAACTGTAGCAAGAACACCTCGGGGGAGATGGGAGTTGCAGTAATATCAGAAGACATCTGGTAATGGGGCTACAGCAGATATTTTTCCCCCCTCAGGGATGATGATGGAACAGTAATTACCAAGCAAGCCAGGAACCTGCAGAGTGCAGGAGTGTCTTGCTTGTAGTTAGAGATGCTGAAGTCTGGAATATATAGGAAGCAAAATTTGGTCTCTGGACAACTGAATCTGCAGATGGTGACAGGTAAGAAGGCAAATGGAATGGGGAGGGAGGAGAAGGAAATGAACACTGGGATAAAGAAACTTCCTCAAAGGGCTAATACACATTAGTTATATTCTTTAAAGGTTTATCAGCTAATGCAACTGCATCTCCCTAACCCAAATTTTATCTAAAACTGAACCTGTGAAAAGGAATAGTCCAGGTATAAACGGGTACAGCTGGATCAGTTCCCTATGTCACTAAAATAAAATCGTGTCTGTGCTTTTTATCTTGTCTATTGTTCTCCCAGCTGCTCTACAAAAATATTATGCTGGTTTAGCTGGTGATTTTTTAACCCTTCACATTGGAATTGCAAACAGCATTTGCATGGGTTGTGGGTGTGAAGATGGAATGAAAATTATCTGCAATGTTAAAGGAGTAAAAAAGACATACACTGTTTGAAGTGACAATGATTTAAGATGCTTGAAGCTCAGCTTCAGTGAGAAATCTGAAAAGAAACTGAGCTCTTGGGACTGCTCAGACACCTCTAAAGATCAGCCCTCTCTATGCTATCTCATGGAGGTCACTTAAAAAAAGCTGTCTCACAGCAAGACAGTTAAAAATGAAGGCCTGGAAAATAAAGTTTTGTACGTGTGTGGCACATGTCTTCTTCAAAACTGATTCTGGAGGCTAGAACTTTCTGATGTGTTTCTGCCCTTGCCCATACTCCTGTCTCCCCTACAGAAGTAAATGTTGTTTCTTCTGGGATCTTTTGTGGTTTCCTATACCAATGCACTCCAGAGCAATCTGCAGTGTCAGAGGAAAAACAAATCTGAAGGCTGAGATTTCAGTGGGAAATTGCTTAGTCCCTCTTCTCCTGCAGATAGGTGCTCTCAGAGTTGCTCATCCCAGTATCAGTTTTTCTCTTTTTCTTAAAAAAAACTTCAAATTCAGGAGCCCTGGGTGACTTTAAGTTGTTATACTGTATTTATATGTAAGCATGAAACATTCTTTTATTTGAATAAGAGGTGAACAAGTGGCAATGAAAATGCAATTGAAAACAAAATCCTATACAGCTGAATAAATTCTTTGCATATTAATGAAGATCTGGTGGGATCAGCAGAAGGTACAGTGGTGGTGAAGGGTTTGAGTGGGTCTATTCAACCCCCATGTGAGAATCAAAGGACATGGGAGTCAAGTCACTGCAGAAAAGGATTTAAAACCCACATATTAAAAAAAAAATCATAGATGTTGTTTTTAAAAGAAATAAAACCACAGATACTATTCATTTTTCAGCTGCGGACAGAAATAATCTAGCCACATACATTTGTCTGTCAAGAGACCACTGGCTGCTCATTGGTGTGAGGAAATCTACCAATGTAATAAAGCTTTTCTGTTTCTGAGTGTTGAAACATCAAACACTAAATAGCTTTGAAATGCATGTTTTTTAACTGAGGTATTTCTAGAAGTAAAATTAACTGTGCATCACTATTTAATGCATGAAACCACGATTTACTGTCCTGAGAACTAATTTCAGCTTGCTGCTGTTGTAAACTTGCCCTCAATTAATGCGCTACTGGGCCCAATTCAGAGATGGGTAAAGTCAGCAGGTCTTTCCAATTACTTTTATGGATATCAGATGAAGTCTTTAATTAATGCACCACTGAGTGCTCAGGCTCATTTAAAAATTTCTCATTTCTAGATAGAATGCAGATCTTTCAAAATGTCATTGTACTTTAAAGCTGTTCTGCTCTCTTGGATGAGAAGTTATTTACACTTGTGTGACTACATCTGATATATTCCTTCTTTCCTCACACCATAATATGCCTACAGTATGTGTTTTGATATATTATGTGTATCTTTGAATACATAATATATTACCAGATGGTATGTGATTAGCAGGGTACACTAAAGTAGAAAGATGTCTTCTGCCCTGGGTACATGTACACAGTCTGGTAGTGTACGTATTTAAAGTGAATATTTCAAGATGTATTTTTAGGAGAGAAAATAATCTGTTGGTATATGCAAAAGTTCTGTGTGTGCAGTAAACGAGCTACCCGGGAAAGTTTCATATGTATCATGCTACTGGAAGTATTGGAAAACTGCCTCTGATTCATGAGGTCATTCTGATGAAATTTTGACTCAGGACTGAATATTCAGATGCCACTGGCATGGTTTCAGTCCCAGGAGCTTAATAGTTCAGATTTGGAATATGGAATAGCTGTTCCTAATTTGTAGAGGAGCAAAGAAAAAGTGTTTCTGATGGGTTGTTGCCTACTTGGGTGGAAGCATGTGAAAGCCATTGCTTTCTCAAAACAAATAAGCAAAATGCCAGCTTTGGGGTTGAGCTCCAGCATCAAGGAAAGCTTAAGGATATGTTTCAGGCTCCTGAAAAATCAACATTTAAATCAGAAACATTGATACAACCTTGCCTGGAATAATACAATTTGCTGTTACAACTCAGGCTGGTGTTGTGAAGACACCTGAAGTTATGGTCACCTGTTCCTTGCATAGATTTTAGTCATAAGAAAATAAATGTCATTGGGCAAACTTTCATCTCTTAGCAATAAAAATTACTCAGTGAAGAGGAATTATAGACATTCCAGAAGTGCACTGTTTATGGGTCGATTCAGGTTTGGAGGTAGGCTTAGGTTGGTAACTGATAGAAAATTCATGCAAGAGCCTTACCTCACATAAATCAATAATGCTTCCTTGATTGTAATGAACTAATGCCAATTTATACCACCTGAAGAGCTATTGCCCAGATTTACAGTGTAAGTATAATTACTGTGACATAGATTTGCTTTGGTTCACTGAGCTGGCAACCAGCAAGGTTTATAGCATTGTGTCTTTTTGTTCTCACTTAAATTGCCTTTCTAGATGGTGGCTGGAGTTAGAACCCAGACCAGAGTTTCCTCCCAATCTGCTGGTTTGATGGTATTATGTATACAGTAGAAATCCTTGTGGAGCATGGGGCTCATTCCCACAGGAATGTTGGCACAGCAGGGAAGGGCCATTCCAATGTGGTGCTTGGCACAGCAGGAATCTGCTGACTCCCCAGTACCTGCAGGAGACCCCACTCCCCTTTCAGTGGTGGCTGCTGTAAGCAGCTGCTATTTATGTATTATTTTGTAAAAAGACACTGCTTGTCGTTGGCTACAGGCTTTGCTGGTCTCCAAAGTACATCAGCACAGGTCTCTCTCTGCCTGGATAAAGGCTGCTATTCAATCTCCACTACTTTTCCCCTTTTCTGTTCATGATGTGTCCCCAGCTGTTAATATCAGTTAAAAAATCCATCAAAACTTAGCAGTAGTAATTAAAGCATGGGTGGCCCATTATGCTGGGTGGGCTTGGTCCCTTTGAGTATAGATTCTGCACTCAGCTGTGCAAGTGCACCTGGAGATAGTTGGTGCAACCACTGTGATCTCTGGATGTGCCTGAGAGCAGGATATGGCCCCTGGCTCTGGGAGATATTCTTTTAAAATACTGTTAAGCTCAGTAAATCTTCTGATTTTAAGTGGTTGAAATGCAAGGTAACTCAGAGAAAATTGTGCAGGAAGGAAAAGAGCTGGAGTGAGTCAGTGAGCAAGCTTTTTGTGCTTGGAAAAGAGAGAAACTTGTTTCCAAGTGCTCTTTGTGTCACAAATAGGAGTACAATAGTTTCAATGCTAGCATCTAGCAGTCATTTCCCACAGTATAAATGCACCATAACTTAGCTTGATTTCTCTGCTCCTGGGAGGCCATACACTTAAATAATAAGGGTGCTCCAGGTCACAGCTGAGATGCAATTAACCCTCAGATTGAAGAAATACCTTCCCACTTGCAGGAAGGATTCTCATTTTGAATAGCTTTCCATTAGTTTTCCTGTGGGAATTACACAATATTGGCAGAATTTCTGGAACTAATGTGACAGTGCTAGCCAGGGAGAAGGTCTTTAATACTTCTGTGTTCACAGGAATTCTGTGGGCTTTCAGTCAGGCTCTGTCTTCTGGCTATTGGGAATTTTTTTTTGCTCTTCTCCAGCTGAGGTGATGCCATGTAGCAAAAGAAATGCCATGCCTGTATTTAACAAGGGCAGTGTTTGTGTCCATCTGAGATGTGATTTTGGTTGTTTTGTTAATTCCTTTTTCCCCCTTGGGTGACCTGTAGACCTGAATACGGTGGTGTTTTAAGCTGACCAAAAATATTCAGGTGTTTGAAAATCTATGAAAGAAATTTATTTCTATCTGAGGAATAACCTGATAGATAAATTGAGTAGGCATGCTTATAAGAATCAGAGCTTCTCATTGTTCAAAGTCATATAGCTAGAGTCACTAGGAGAAGTTTAGGAATTTGAAAATGGTCATTTATGGTGGAAGACAATTTAATTTTTTCTTAACTTATTGTGCAATTTTCACCCATGATTAACTTGACACGTGTCTGAATTCTTCTGCCTTTTTCTCACAAAATTGATTGTGTATTCTCTGCTTCTCTGCTATGAGGTTTTTAGATAAACTGATATATCCAGACTGATGCTATTTGCTATTCAATTACTTAAATGTTCTTTCATCTTTTCTTCTAGTTTTTCATAACTCTTATTTTACTGTAAATCCACTTCTACAGAGGGAAACACAATAAGATGAGGGGACATACAACAAAAATGAAACAAACCAGGAAATATTATTGTAGAAGAAACTTGGTTAAGGACAGGATGTCCTTTAAGTCTTATGAAGTGTGGATGCTTGAGATGTCCAGCATGAGATAATCTCAGGGAGAAAAGCCATGTTCATCTGGAGAATGGATTTGGGATAACTGATGGTTTGGTTTATTGATACTTCTGAAAAACTTTGCTACTGTGCTGTGGAACATCATCAGCCACTGACTAAATAAAGAGACTGACTCAAGTTGGTTGTTGTCTTTAGAAGACGTGGTCAGTGGGCTGAGTCACTGATACAGGGGAACAGGACTGACTTTGAAGTGTGTGTGATGCAGAGGTAAAAGAGCCTTTGTGCAATCAAGTGTTGTGCATCTTCTGCTTTCCTGCCTCCCCTGCCCGTGGAGCCTGACCTGTCTGGCTATCTGGGACTTGATAAGTGCTGCTGTCACCCTCAAGGAGATGATAGGCAGTGCTGCCAGTGGCTCATGTTATCTTTGAGAAACAAAACCTGCAAGATCCTGTAGAACAAAAGGCAACAATATTGAGAGCTGTGAGATGTAGCTGCAGTGATGAGGAGAAAAGAGATAGCTGGAAAAGCATCACAGAGGCAGTCTGGCTCATCAGTGCTGTCATGTGTGTGCTTAGGAAGGGATTATTCCTAGTGACCAGCTCCCACTCTGTCAGATAACACAAAAAGTGAAAGTACCTAGAGGCATAAAAAAGCATAGCAAATACATATTTTAATCACATGAAGGTGAAAAATAATTTTCAATTTTCTTAAGGGGTCATGAGGCAGGTAGAGGAAAATTTATAGTCATCATTTAATGAACATCAAATTTGGGAAGTGGGGGCACTTGGACAAGATGATTTTCTAAGATCCCTTTTGATTTTGACCTAAATCATTCTTTGATTATTATTTTTGATGAAAGCAATAGGAAATGAACTCTTAAAGGATGTTTTGGCCTGTAGACCCCCCTGCCATGTCATTCTATTGGGTCCGTGATGTGAAATAAAAAAGATGATTAGACATCAGTATAGATGGAAAAAAACCAAAGCCAAACTGCACTCTTGGGTTGGATGAGATACCTTTTGCCGAGGTTGTCAGACCAGCACAACTTGTTAAGCGTTGTAAGAAGATTTCTAAAGAGTTAAAAAGGATTTTCCTCTCCTTTTCCTAGTGCAGTTATGTGGGCCATGGACAGAGACAGCTCATCTGGCTCATCAGGACATGCTCTGTGCAGGGTGAGTTCAGACTTCAGCTATGAGAAACTCATTATCATATCATGGAACTTCTTTGTATGACAGTTTGATTTCCATACAGAAATTATTGTAGGGAAAGAAAAAAATTAATGTATAAATTTTTCCCGGAGTTAAAGCTTGCATTTTGCACTGGCACCAGATCTACTATCAGTTGCATGGATGGGGAGAGGGTCCAATTCATCATGTGTTCATTCAAGGTGCTAGGCTAAGACAAGTATGAAAGAATTAAGCAGGGAAATGTTGAATTCCTTCCTTGAGGAGGGTATAGCCAACCTTGTTATGCTGCTCTGTGAACCCTGGAGTAATGTTACCCCAAATGAAGCCAGTGGTTTCCTACTTTTTTGCAAACTAGGCCAACAGATTCTTGATGTGTTAAAAAACTATTCATCTCTTTTTGAGTAAAAGCAGATTAAGAGAAGAGGGTTGGCTCTTTTCTACAATAAACCCACCAACCTGTCCTTGTCCAGAATTTATTTCAATAAAATGCTGCCTTCAAGAGTGGGTAATAAGAAGATTATTTTTGAAAAGTGAGAGGAAGAGAATATAAGCCTGAAACCCACTTTTGTTAGTGCTGCAGTGTGAGTTTGTTGCAAGGTTAATAATAGAGTTATCGCTGTCAACAAAGGAAAGAGTCTGACAACAGACAAGAATTCCAAATGGGTTTGAGTTCCTTGCATAATTGTTATTTTAATTACCATGTTCAGGAAAGGCTTCAGAGGTTCCTCGAACACTGCTCATATCCAGATGAGATTTACCAGAGCACCACTCACAAGCTTTCTTTTGAAAAGTCACTTTCTTGTTTTATCATGTTTACAAAAAACTGAAGTGAGAGTTAGCTATGAATCTTCTGTTATTTGAGTCGATGGCAGATGCTAGGAAGGCTTTGCTTTGTGATAGAGTTAAACTCTCTGGGACTGATTACAAAGAAATTCCATTAGCAATATTTAAATGCCATCCTTGAAAGGCACTCAATAATATGTGTGTTGGCGCTGATCAAGAATAGTACCTTTTAAAAATGAAAAAGTAATGTGACTGTTAGTTTAACATAAAAATGTCAAACTGTGGGCAGTCTCTTGTCAATTAAAGAATCTGGGCTATTCCTAATGGGAATAAGGAAGAAGGGGCGGGGGGAGAAGTGGGTACTAAAAATTGCAGATGTGCAGAACTACTTAGAGATAATTTGTGCTGGCAAATAACGCTGTCAGCCAGTTTGGGAGTAATACAGGCAGCTTGATACCTGTTCTTCCTGAGCCACCTTAGTGATTTCTTTTTCTTAGTATCTTCCTTAATAGCTAGCAAGGCTTTAACAGCAAGCAGGGCTATGGTAACGGTGTGCTGAGATTTAAAAAATGTGCTTGCTAAAGTTCATAAAATGTATTAAAATGGCAAACCTGCTTGTTGCTGAACTGAGGGATATACCTATGAGATGGGAAAGAGAATTCTTTAAACTTTGGAGGCTGGTGGAGCTGATGCTCAGATAGGAGTCAAGGGATGAGGATGTGCTTCTTTGTAACCTGTCAGTTCTTGTTAAGGATATGTCTCCATAAATAAAACACCACAGTCAAGTTTCAAACTTCGCCTCATCTAAAAGTAGCTTCCAAGGAAACAAAAGTCTTTTACAATTTCACTTGAAGGGAATGCTATACAACTCTCTTTATTCACATGGGTCTGTTGCTTTTGGAAGGTCATTGCCTGATTTTTTTATCTTAAATCAGTGTTATTTCCATTGTAATTCACACACACACATTTCCTCAAACATCTTCAAACTAATCTATTTATTTAGTGTTTCCTCTTCCTTCACACATTTCAAATCCTTCTCACTTTTTAAAGAGTTTCTATGTACTTGCTCCAAAACTGTCCCACCCAAAAGGAGGCCTGTGCAACAGCTGCTGCTGTGGTGGTGTGTGGATGCACACCCAGAGCTGTCTTGTGATGTCAGTGTCAATTGGAATGGAAGCATTAGCATCTCTCTTTTGTAAGGCAGGAGCTGAACATGAGAGTGTGATGGGACCATGGTCAGGCAGGTCTGTGGCAGACCTTGAAGCTGCATATCCAATGTATTGTCTGAGCCCTAAGACACTTATTTTTAAAGAAATCTTTATATCTTAATGACAATTTATGATTTTCTGTCTAAACTGTCCAAATTGTAACAGATTTTCTTGTTCTTCACCTTGGGCTCTTTTATTGTTTCATTTTTTTTTTTCAAATTCCTTTAACTGCTACTTGTAAATTGTTTACAAAACTTTTTAAGCCAGTCATTTGGATCTTTCTCCTTTCATTAATCTGTTGCTCTTTGTCCCTTAATTTTTTGTTTTAATGACCCTTAGCCCAACTTCTTAACAGTATTTCATCCATAGGTTTGATGGCTTTTTGTGTCACCTTAATATTTTGTCGTCCCTCAGGGCCACCAGTCGTTGGCTCGCCGTTTTTGACATTGCTAATTGTTATACTTCATTTTATTGCTCTGTCCTTCTATTATCCTTTCCCAATACTTTGCTCAAAGTGCTATATAAATGACTAAAATATAGTGTAATGGGCCAACTGTAAAGTAAATTAATGGACAATCTTGCTGTGAGGCCAAAACCTGTGATCCTCAAGAACTATGCTGCAGAAAGCCAGCTGAAATTTGAGCTCTGGTTTCTCTTAGCACCACTACTATCAGAATTTCTCATTGTTAATCCCCAATATATGTGTATAGATATGTATTTGTATATGAGCATGTATATTTCCCTGAAAATACAGGAGGTGGCATCAATTTTGCATCTTTAAAGGAACTGTGGATATTCTAATGACATTTTACCAGTGTTTGGAGGTTGTTAGAGCAGAGGTTTCAAAGTGAGGAGAAGGTGCTGCATGAGCAGACACGGGGCAGGCAGTGGGTGGTGCACATCTCTCTGCAGATTGGGCTTCTGCCCAAGCCTAAGACAATTTTCTAATTTTTGCAAAACCCATGTAATCAGTAAAGCGAGAATTTTTCACATAGCTGAAACTTTGGACAGCTTTTAGGAGAAGCAAAATGTACCTTGTTAATTTCATGTAGGAATGTGTGAGCCTTTAATTAGGGACTCTCTAATAAGAGCAGCAGCAGCCTTCCCCTCATGCAAATGCCGTGGAGGAAACTTGTTCTCCTGAGTTTGATGCGTGTGCTTTTTTTTATTACATTTTGTCTTTAAAGAGGGACTAAGTGTGTTTATTAAAGTGGCTGTATTTACCCTTAATGCAATGCATTAAACATCTATTTATTTCTAAGAAGTCTGCTTTAGCAGGGGGTGTGCTTATAGGAGGGCAGAGCTATTGATTAGACAGCGTCTGAGGCACTTTGCTGTCATTACAGTCAGAGCAGATTTGATGTGGTGGACTTTGTTTCTATAAGCACTGTGCTGTGCATGCATGTCTTGTCTGCTGCATGTTTAATGGTTGCTGTTGGAGGTGATTTTTGCTCTGGCATGGCATTGGTATAGGTTGAATAAGGGTGTTTCCTCTTTCTATTTTTTCTGTCAATGGTAATTATTTACCAGCTCTGGTTTCACTTTTATTTATGTAGTGGTCTCTCATGTATTGTAGATGGAGTCTCAGTATCTGTACTTTTGCATGAAATGTTTCTTCTGGAAGCTCTGAAATGTATTGCAAACAGCCTTTAAAAACAAACAAGAAAGAATAATGTTTCAGCACAGGTGTTCCAAAGACATTTAGAAAAAAAAAAGGGTTCAGAAAACTGGACTCCAATATATGACTTGAGGGATTTTTGTAATTCTTTTGTCTGTGATGTTGCACATATTTAAAGACCTGTCTACAATTTGTGTATGTTACAGCTTTCACAGATTGTAGTGAGAGTAATGTTCAGCAAGTTCATTTTGTTTTTTTCAATTTTGTTGTGTTTTTGAGAAATGTGAAAGAAACTTCTTTTTTTTCCATGAAAAATGAAGTATTTCCTGTATGGCAAAACACTGATTTTCTGCTTCCTAACAAACTTAATATTTCTGCTGTGCAGTGTGAGGGCTTTCTTTGTTTTTTCTCTTTGTTTTTATTTTTTCCTTTTCATGTTTTTTTTTTTGCATTTGTTTGTATTAGTTTGGGTTTCTTTGTTTTTCATTTTGTTTTCATTTGGGATTTTGTTATTTGCTTTTAGGGAGGTTTTTTTAGCAATAAAGTTTGCATTCTTCTTTGGAAACCAGGAGCTCTTGAGTTCATTTTTGGGAGAATTCTGCTTCCTTTCCCTTCTTGCCCTGAACACAGCATGAGCAGCAATGGCAAAGCCTGTGTTATGCATGAGAAGAAAGAGTTGGAGAGGTGGGGAAATGAGAAATATAACACACTAATTTCCATGTGTAGGAAACTTATTTCTCCTTCCATGTACTGATCTGCAGCGTCAGCATCAGAACTGAGGCTGTGTCTCTTGTCTTCAAGAACCCTCACCCCATTTTTGAGACAAATCTGGGTGATTTTTGAACACTATGGTGTCCTATCACAGTGCACTTAAATTCTTGTCAGCAGTCTTGGGAATGCTAGACCTGGGGAAACTTTTTAGACAGCAACAAACACCTTTCTCTAAATTAGAAAACAAAGGGGAGGCTTGAAATTTGAACTGCTTCCCTTTCAATGTTTTATTTGCAAGGTGTGTGTGGATTTCTGTCCCTGGAAGGTACCTGTGTGACTTTCTTCCCTTGGCATGCCTGGAAAATTGGGTGCAAAGGTTCTGTGCTATCTTTCCAGCAAGGCAAGTGCCAGTACTTGAACAGCAGCAACTTGGCAACTGCTGTAGCAGAACTGAGGCTTCCTGCAAAATCAAGGCTGATCATAGAATCAGGGTTATTCTTCTGGAAAAGTTTCTGTTGTAGAAAGATAAACACATTTGTTTTGTTCTTTGGGGAGTGGAAGTGTTTTTGAAGTCAGAAACATTTTAATTAACAGAAGAAGTAGACTTACACTTGACATATTAATATGGGTGGATGTTTTTTCTCTATCTTAATTATTTCCTGCAAACTTTAGCTGAGGAACCTAAAAGTTCTTTGTTAGGAATTTCAGAGTATAATGATGCGTGCAGCTTCCTCACAGTGGTTATTGCCTAGGTTTCAAACACTTCAATGAAAGAAGTGTGAAAGAGGCTTTGGAAAATAAACCAATAAAAAAAAAAACAACAAACAGTATGGGGAAAGTAAACCCTGCCATGTCATTTTAATAACCAGTGCCACATATTGGAGCAGTGGAAGTGGATGCAACTGCCCAGTAAGCCCAAGACTCAATACTTGCTTTTTCCCTTTTGGCATTCATTCTTTAACCATGTAAAATTGCCTGCCTTGGACTGAATGTTACTTTAAACCAAACCCTGACTATTTCAGTACTTCTGGGGAATGTAGTAATTGGGAGCAGATTACAACAATTGTGAACAGCTATTCCCAGTATTTGCATCCCTGGTATATTCTGGATCTTCATAGTATTAGAAAAGCAAGTTAGTCAAGAAATGGCAGGCAAGAGACTGGGTGGCAAAAGAGTGGTCTTAGCCTTGATATATCTCTTTGATGAATACCATTGCTTATTCTTTTCTTCTTTCTACTGCTGTGGAAATTGTATTTATTAAAAACGTTAATGCTCCTTCTCCTTTGTTGATCTTGAGCACCTGGATAAGGCCAGGCAATTGTGCCACTGCCATGATGAAGAGAACAGGCACAGTTGCTTCCTTCAAGCAGGTGTGGCCGTTTCCTTGGAAAATGCAGGGAATTGGGGAGTTCTGCCTGCCAGCTTTCTCACCATAATCCTTCATCATTCCCCAAATGATTTTATAGCCTTGGTTTAGCCAACCTGCCATCAGCAGAGGGACCAGAACAAGTAGAAAAGGCTGTTCCATATAATATAATCTTTCCTAAAGTGAAAAATATCCTTAAGGATTTTGTCCTTGCTTCATAGGCAGATCTGTGCCCATGAGTGTGGGGGTTTTTGGTAGCAAAATTCCAAGTTACCAATATGTCTGAGCAGAGGGGTGTGTTGTGTGGAAACCCAGCCCTGGGAGAGTAAGTACCTCAGCTCAGGTTGTTCCTGTGCTTACATACATAGTTAACCTACCAAAACTGAGACTGCTTACACATGGATTTACTCCAGTAACATCCCTCCAAATCCCATTTGCTTGTTTGCTCTTTCTGTGCCTGGCTGGAGTGGGAGCCCTCCTGCAGCTGCTGCTTCTCTTCCCACTCTCTCCCCCACAGTCTGGTGGTCATTTGCCCAGGATGGAGCTGCTGCTGAAACCTTATGGTCATCTCCTTACTGCTAGTTTCTCCCAGTTTCCCTCACCACATGTACCCCCAGGACCAATAATTTTTCCTTTTGTGTGGAAAACCCTGGTTTTTGGGCAGCTGTTTCCTGGGCTGCTTGAGGGGTCTGCCCTGCCCCTGCTCTGGAAGGTTCTGTGGAGACACACAAGCTGTCAGTGCCTTGGGGAGGGCATCTTGGGCACAGCATGTGCTGACAGCACTTGTGCAGCCATCCAAAAGGTTGGAAGTGTTGGACACAGCCTGGTTTTGGAGGGAAAGGTGTGCTCTGTGGAAGCAAGGATTTGGTTTGGAGGCCCTCGTGCTGCTGTAGGAGCAGGGTCTGATGGCAGTGGGGCTGCCAGTTTAGCAGGGATGGAGTGAGAGGACAGTCTGGGCACTGAGCACTGCCAGCAGGGGAAGAGATCTGTTTGGGAACAAAAGTCTCTGCTCCCTGCCTACAGTATGCTAGTGATGGGGGATGCCCAGTTATCCCAGAAAAGGGGAGAAATCTCCTGAGGATTGTCCCACACAAGTGCTACAATTGAAATGCTTTCCAGCTCACTAAATCAGGCTAAAACTTTGTCACTAGATGGCCTATCCTTGCCATTTCTTAAATTAAGTTTTTACTTACTGGTTTTTCTAAAATGTTAAGCTTCTTGCCTTTTGTTCTTCTCCTTTACTATCCTGTTTTTGAACTGCAGCAATGGAACTGCTTCTCTGCCTTGTGCCTCAGGTAAATGGCAGCAAGTGCCTCACTGTAGGTCAGGGAGCAAGCAAGGGAAAGGCATTCTCCTGGCAGAATTGTATTTTATTCCATGGGGAGACAGCATTTCTTTGCAAAATACTCCTCTGACTTTAAAATAATACATAATAACTATAAAATTACCAAATGTCAGGTAAACAAAAAGTTATTAAGAATGACCTTATTAGTTCTATCTGCAATTCACAGAGCGAGGTAATTGTCAAGCCTCTCTGTTATTAGGTTGAAATAATAGTTTGGGGACCATCAACATTAAAATTTCATTATGATGGGACAAAAAGGCTCATGTATAATCAATAGTAAGAATCCATTATTATTGACTTGGAATGAATGAAGCATGAACACATTTGTGCAGATATGAACAGTTAGCAATCTTTTGAATAATAAAGAATTAACACTACACAGATAATGCCATTCTGGGAATTGGACTCCGACTCAAATAGGTACACATCTCTTTGTTATAAAGTCAGATCCACCTCCCTGGGTAACTTCCATTAGGCATTTTCTCAAAATACTCGCTGTCTACAGTTTTGTATTCCTCAGCTGTGGTTCATGAGGGAGGTGGGCATGCAGGCCAGGGTTGCGTTGGAGCATGCCCTGCTTGCTGTGTTTGGTGATCCTGCTGGGAATAGCACTACTTTGGGACACAATGCAGTGGGCACAGGTGGCTGGGAGCAAGTTGGAAGGGTGCAGTTGCTTTGTGCCATCATGAGCCTGCCAGAGCCATTTTAATGAGACAGCGTTGCTGCTTGCATCACAAGCACTGGGCTGAAAGAGGTGAGGGATGGTGAATGCAGAATAGGGAAGCACAGAGCCTGTGGAATGTGCTGGGGATGTGGCCAAAGCTGTGGCTGGGATGTATGACATTACCTTGTCTGTGTGCTGAGACAAGATGTTCCCAGCATGTTCTGTTCTGTCTCAGTGGGATATGTCACACTGGCAGTATTGCTGGGCTCTTTTTTTGCACTGATGAGGTGAACCCAAAATGCACTCCATTAGGTGCTAAATCTGCTGCCTTTAAAATTTTTTCAACGTGGCTTTGAGTTTCTTTGTACTAAGTGCCTTTGAAAGGTGTTATTTAAGGGTATTGTGACCCTCTTTCATACTAACAGCTACCTCTCAGCAGTGTCTTCTGGCTGTGGTTTTCCTGCTCCCTCAGGCTGGTTCCCAGCTCTCTGACATCCAAGGTACTCTGAATCTCTGCATTTTTACAGGGAAGAAGGTTTGTGTTGCTCCAAACCTGTCTCTGCTATTACAGTGAAGAAGGTCAAACGTGGAGTGTGACTTGTGGGTTATGGAGTGTCCTCCAGTGCTCCTGCTCCCATGACTTTCAAATTCCCAGTCATGGAGCACTGCAAGGGAGATTCTGAACTTCTGCTCCAAATATCAGATGTGCAATATTAGAAGCACTCCCTACAATTGCTGATCCAAAGAGCACCTAGGAACAAAGGCTTCTGGAAATCTGCCTGTTTTTGTTTTTTTTTTTTCCCTGTGGTTCCATTCTGTAGCATGCCCTATTTCTAATGGAATTGGAGAAGTCACCTGATACCTTAAAAAGACGTAAAGGGATCTTGTGGCTTTGGCACTTGACAGGCTCAAGGAGACTTTCTGGGGAATCTGGGAAATATTTTTTTTTTTTACCTGTGAAATGGGAACAATTATTTTCTTTGTCAGTGGAGAGGGAATTATTATTTATTACTTGCATTGCAATAGCACTAAGGGCTGGTTAGGCTAAATGCCCAGAAATAGAGAAAGTTATTTAATGAATTAAGTGTATTTTTTTTTCAAAAGCACTCCTAGTACTTTGGATGGAAGTGGGAATGAGTGGTGTATGGCAGTGGCACCTGCTTTAAGCCATTAAAGTGAGTACAATCATGAAAAAACATGAGTGGTATTTCCTTTCAAATTTACTAACAGTGCACTTCTTCTTCCCAATACTTAACTTTCAGTTGCCTTTCAGGGGTAAGAAAGAAAAACAACTGAGACACAAAGGACAGTACAGTGGGGCAGAGGGAAAAATCTGACCTAATCCTGGGAGAGAGGGAGGATTATACTGGCTCATTTCCAGCATCCCCTATTCCAAGAAGGAGGCTGGAAGAGGGGGAAAGACCTTTGCCTTTCTAGCAAGGAAGGCTAGAGATCCAAAGGTTTTAGAACATATGGATATATATTCAATTTGGCTTGATGCCCTAAACCTTTTTAAAGTGATGGGCATACCTCATTTTTTTGTAATTTCTCCCTGTGAGAGCAGATATTATGGACAACCTGAGATTTTTTTCAGTGAGAAAGACTGAGGGGAAACCTGAAGAATGGAGACATACTGAAAATTTTTGTCCTGCTGAAGGCATGAGCCTCTTCTTGGTGGTTATTTATTTATTTATTTATTTATTTATAATTTTTAATTTTTCTTTTTTGCTTGTTTTTCTATTGACACATCATGTAAGCCATTGAGGGTTCCTTTCTTCCCTAAGGATGAAGAATAAGGAATAAATAGATGTGTATAAATTTGTCAAAAAAGAGGTAATTTATATTACATTTTTTGGTGCTGAGTTTAATTTCTGGAAATGTTCCTGAATTTTACTTTTTTTTTTTTTNTCTCAGTGGGATATGTCACACTGGCAGTATTGCTGGGCTCTTTTTTTGCACTGATGAGGTGAACCCAAAATGCACTCCATTAGGTGCTAAATCTGCTGCCTTTAAAATTTTTTCAACGTGGCTTTGAGTTTCTTTGTACTAAGTGCCTTTGAAAGGTGTTATTTAAGGGTATTGTGACCCTCTTTCATACTAACAGCTACCTCTCAGCAGTGTCTTCTGGCTGTGGTTTTCCTGCTCCCTCAGGCTGGTTCCCAGCTCTCTGACATCCAAGGTACTCTGAATCTCTGCATTTTTACAGGGAAGAAGGTTTGTGTTGCTCCAAACCTGTCTCTGCTATTACAGTGAAGAAGGTCAAACGTGGAGTGTGACTTGTGGGTTATGGAGTGTCCTCCAGTGCTCCTGCTCCCATGACTTTCAAATTCCCAGTCATGGAGCACTGCAAGGGAGATTCTGAACTTCTGCTCCAAATATCAGATGTGCAATATTAGAAGCACTCCCTACAATTGCTGATCCAAAGAGCACCTAGGAACAAAGGCTTCTGGAAATCTGCCTGTTTTTGTTTTTTTTTTTTCCCTGTGGTTCCATTCTGTAGCATGCCCTATTTCTAATGGAATTGGAGAAGTCACCTGATACCTTAAAAAGACGTAAAGGGATCTTGTGGCTTTGGCACTTGACAGGCTCAAGGAGACTTTCTGGGGAATCTGGGAAATATTTTTTTTTTTTACCTGTGAAATGGGAACAATTATTTTCTTTGTCAGTGGAGAGGGAATTATTATTTATTACTTGCATTGCAATAGCACTAAGGGCTGGTTAGGCTAAATGCCCAGAAATAGAGAAAGTTATTTAATGAATTAAGTGTATTTTTTTTTCAAAAGCACTCCTAGTACTTTGGATGGAAGTGGGAATGAGTGGTGTATGGCAGTGGCACCTGCTTTAAGCCATTAAAGTGAGTACAATCATGAAAAAACATGAGTGGTATTTCCTTTCAAATTTACTAACAGTGCACTTCTTCTTCCCAATACTTAACTTTCAGTTGCCTTTCAGGGGTAAGAAAGAAAAACAACTGAGACACAAAGGACAGTACAGTGGGGCAGAGGGAAAAATCTGACCTAATCCTGGGAGAGAGGGAGGATTATACTGGCTCATTTCCAGCATCCCCTATTCCAAGAAGGAGGCTGGAAGAGGGGGAAAGACCTTTGCCTTTCTAGCAAGGAAGGCTAGAGATCCAAAGGTTTTAGAACATATGGATATATATTCAATTTGGCTTGATGCCCTAAACCTTTTTAAAGTGATGGGCATACCTCATTTTTTTGTAATTTCTCCCTGTGAGAGCAGATATTATGGACAACCTGAGATTTTTTTCAGTGAGAAAGACTGAGGGGAAACCTGAAGAATGGAGACATACTGAAAATTTTTGTCCTGCTGAAGGCATGAGCCTCTTCTTGGTGGTTATTTATTTATTTATTTATTTATTTATAATTTTTAATTTTTCTTTTTTGCTTGTTTTTCTATTGACA
>WEIU01004657.1:183699-209189 GCA_013389925.1 Aegithalos caudatus
TGCCTTGTTTTTTTTTTACTGCAGCAGGATTTTACTCTTCCTGAGCAGCTTTCATTTTATGGAATGTATGTAAAAAAAGTGCAGTTTTGTAACTTATATGTTCATATTTGTCATATACACAGATCAGTCTGTGGTTTCATCAAAATAGTCAGTAAAAGCATAAATAGGTGCAATTGTACTGTATAATAGTTTTAGTTTATGTCCAATGATAATTTTTTAATAGAGTTATAATGGAGAGATTGATTAGACTTGATAATCTCAGAGGTATTTTCCAACCTAAATGATTCCGTGATCAGAACCTCCTTTTTACATGTCAGTTCTATTCAAGCAAACCAGTGTGAGTGGAGTTTGTGTATTCTAAGCAGGAAAGATTCCCATTGATTGAGATAGGTGCCACGTGGAGTCAGCTGAAGCTTACCTGGTGTTTGCCCATCTCTGGAGAGTGCTGGACAGCAAAGCTGGTGTTCTGTATTTAATCCCTGGAGAATTAAAAGGAATTCATTCTCCACCTGAGCACAAAGATAGATAAAACCCTGTATGAGCAGAAGCCCTTAAATCCTTATAAAAGGAGAGGTGAAATAGTGCCTCTAGTATTCAGTGTTGTTTCCTAGCATTTTCTGCTCATCCAGATCTGTTGAACTGTTCCCTAACTGGCAAGCATTCATATAATGTTTCTCCCCCATTTATTTAGCAAGAAAATATTGTTGTAGCTTCTCAGCTTCTAGGTTTTTAGGCTCCTTGGTTTTTGCTGATTGCCTTCCACTCTGCAGATCATTCACAAATGAGGCCAGATACCTCTGTGCAGACAATGTGTGAGAAATTCTTGTGTTCAATACCCTGTGTTTGGTTTTGAAATCTTTGTTCCCAGAGAACTGACTGTTTCCCTCAGCTCGGTCCATTATCAGGAGACCACACTGTATTGTATTTATTTAAAAGACCATGGGAATATTGTTATCCAAACTAGCAAAATTGGGATACGTTCAATGCAAAGAGGTTTTCCTCTCTGCATTCAAGGCATCAAAATTTTTCTTCCATCAAAACATAACAATTGTAATGAATGATATCATAATACTGAGAACTGCTTAAGAGCTTCCACTTTAAAACTGTAATGGGCCATGCAGACAGAAGAGGAAAAAAAGGCTAAAAGCATAAATTGAAGATAATCAATGTGAATAGACCTTACCCATTGAGCAGTTTGAATAGGATAAGCACATATTATCTGGCATAATTGGTTCATGTGATTTTCTAATTGAAGAGAAGAAGTAATTAGAGCCTAATTGAAGCAAAGTAACACAATGTCTGTCAGCATTTCTCCTTCTACCACACATTATATTATTACCTGTCATCTTTTACTTTAGTGGGAATGAAAAAATGAGGAAAAAACACCAATATGAAGCCTTTGGAGTTTACCTAGCCAAAGGAAAAGTATGGATAATAGGCACTAAATAAAGGCAAATAGGGCTGACATTAATTGGGTGCTTCTAAACTAGAAGTGTTCAGTTTGCCTAATTAAGAAATGCATTGCATTTGGTAAAATCATATTACAAATCTAGTCTTATTAAATATTAGAAAAAGACTATTCAGAACTTGTTTCATTTGATTCGGGACTCTGTACTTTCTGCTTTACATTTCTAAGTGAAGAACTTTGCAGTGACAAATAAAATGGTTGCTATTTTAGCAAAATGGTGGGACACATAATTTGAGCCCTTTCTGCTGATTTTTTTTTTATGAACTACATTATTTCAAAACTGTCTAACATGAGAAGACCAATTGCTCTCAGTGCAAAAAACAGAATGTACTCAGAATTTGTTTGGGAGAGCTTTAAATAAAAAGAGAGAGGTATTTGCAGGTTTTCTCTGTCTTGGGAACAAAAATATGTTTTTAATATTTTTAATTCCCAGAAGAGAGAAAAGAGCCTGGATGATGAATTAGTTTTTGTCACTCTACACCCATAAATTCAGGTGTAACTTGAAAACAAGTTTCTTGAGACAATATGCAGTAATTCTTATTAAGGAAAGGTGGTATCTTAATGGAATAAGAGGTAACATTAATAAAGAAGGAATAATATTTTTGGTAAAGAAGTTGCAGCTAATCTCCACTCCCCTTGTTGCTCTCATGTATTTAGTGTTGAGTCATTGCCAGTGGAGCAGTGCAGTGAAAATTAGAGATCAATCACACTGCAAGGCCTCTCAGGTTTCAGGCCACCCTGACATTAGTTATTAACCTATAATGTTGGTAACAGATCTGAAAACTTTTTGGTGGCAGCAGTGAGAACAGCACAGTGAGACAAACCAGCTAACCAGGATTAGAACAAAGCAGCCACTTCACAGCCAGCAAGTTCATGAAGGCTCACTTGGGCCTTTTTATAGAGTCTAGAACAACTAAAGACCAGAAAGGCAGAGGCATTGTGAAAAGGTTTTTTAAGCTTTTGTCTTTGAGGGGCCTAAATTGATGAAATTGAGTTGAAGCGAGTTTTGCTTTTTGTCTTGGTGCAGTTTGAGTTTCAAGTAATAGATTTCCCAGTAGAAACACATTACTTGTGAAAAACATGCTAATCCTGCCTTGGTGCTGAGTAGGTTTGTACTGCATATCAGAAAATTAAATTTTATTGAGGACAGTGAGAGAGTGGAAGAAAATCTGAGTAGCAAAAATAGGCAAAGGTATGCAGCCTTATGCTTAAATTGAGAATATATAGAATGGGTTGGTTTTGCTTGGAGCTAGGCAGGCAAATAAAACAATGGTTAAAAAAAAAAAAGGAAATTAAAGTTCTCACTTAATTTTTTTTGTTGTTGTTCCTTAAAAATATTGGAAAGTGCTTCTGTTTTTTGATGAAACCTGAGGCAATTGCTAGCACTGCTCATGCCCTTAAAGAAATAATTATGATGGAAAGGCTTTGTGTGGAGTACCTTTTATATTTGTTCTCTGTGGTCACAACTTTCTGAACAGCTGCCTAATGTGTCCTGGAAATGCTAGAAAGACATGGCCCATAGCCATTGTCCTCAGTTTGGTGCTTTTTGTAGGGGATTCTGACATTAAAACCAAGATATTGTGGGCAATGAAGGAGAATAAGTCTAATAATGAGTAAAAGCCAGAGCTGCCTAAATTGATTATACCTGAAGCTTTGCTTGCCAGATTCCTAAGGCCAAGGAATATGTGCTCATTTGGGAAAGCTGACATAACATTCTTTCCTTGTGTTTGAATTTGGTTCACTTCCCTTGAGAGGAAAGATTTAAGTTAAGCTCTCTAAATTCTTGGGGAAACTTTGAGTTTAGATTTGGAGCTAAAACTTCAAGAGATTTGTGGCCCATAATGTTCTTTTCACCACATGGCATCCAGACCCTTCCATCGTTGCCATCAGGGCTACCTTTTAGCTTTTCACATGTATTCACTTTCCCATTTTCTGATGTGACATTGTGGGTAGAATCTGTTACCCTCCCATCTGCTGTTGACCACCACTGGGGCCGGGCTCATTCCTGAATGTCATTTACTATTCTGAAATACATGATTAACAGCGAGGCTGTAAAAATGCTTGGCTCCATTATGTTGCTTTTTTTATGGAGGTGAGAAAGAATTACATTTTTTAAATGAAACACTTCATATGAAAGTAGATATTAAAATAGTAATGCCTCCAGATGCTGGCACTGTCGGAGATGCATCTATTCCATTTATCAGTCCTGTAACACGAGGGCTTTTTTCTCCTATGTTGAGTTAATGTGGTGCATTTTGTCTGCATGGAATAAAAATTGAATGTAATGACATGCTTTGCACAAGCTGATGAGCACAAAGGAATTAAATCTGTCACCTGGCTGGGTGGAAATTCCCAGTGTGAGAAGCTCCAGCACTGAGCCAAACACCTGACTCTTGCATCACCTCCTGTTTGCCCTGATGGAAGGCATATGTTAGCAGGTGAGTGTGGGACATGGGCTTCCCAACCTGGCCAGCAAACATGTCTTGCCAGCTGATATCAATTAGCCTCTTTGCCTGCCTGCCCCCTCCCCCTCTGTGTAGGGCACAGAACCTCCCTGGAGACTGAGGTGTTGCAACCATCTCTGACAACCAGGATTGGGGAGCTAAGGATGAGCTCTGCAGGCCCACTGCTCAACCTCAGCCTGCATTAAGCCTGTTCTACTGTGTCTTCCCTTCTGTTGATTAAATTAGTTTGATTAAGCCTAGCACATATGACTGTACGCTGCAGTCATACATCCTGGCTGATTGCAATGCCAATATCTGTATGGTTAAATTCCCTTTTGCTTTACTTAAGCAGTGTGAAACTTTGACTGAGTTCTATCTTTAATAGCTTTGCAATTTATGTTCATTGACAACGGATGCAAAACAGAATGAAATTCAAATTGTAGTGAGCAGCCTCTCTCAATCTCTGTGCTTAATTAAATGGTTCTTCTCAGGAACACTAAATATGAAAACCTTGTTAACACAGGAGATGAAGCTACCAATGTGTTATGTAGGCTGTGCACACTGCGAGCGAGGTTCTGATCTTTGTGTACAGCCTCCCTTTTGTTTGACAATGCATGTCAATAAGTTTTTACCACCAATGCCTTCAGTTCTCCTTGAGGTTTGCTGTGCTGATGTTGGAACGTGTGCTTGCTTTAAATGCATCTCTGCACTGTTGGCCTAAAGCGTGAGCGGAAATGTGTAAAGATCAAACAGGGATCATCTGAACATTTTTCATCTAATTCTTGCAAAGCCTGAAACTCCATTGTTGACGACATTAATGTGGAAAGAGTAATCTACAGCAAAGTCAAAGGCCAAGCTGTTTTTATTTTTCAATACAATGAGCCTCATTCATTTGGAAATTGATGGAAAAATTAAATTAAGCATTTGCATGTACTGTAGATTGATGGAGGTCATGTTTCCGGCTTGCTTTACAATTACTTACATTGCAGACATCCTTGCAAAGAAGATAAATTCTGTAGGTAATTCTGCTTAGGGCAGATGTGACAAGGAGACTTATTTGAATGAATCCATAATATTTAAGATGTGTTTTTTGATTTTAAAAATGCCAAGAACCAAATCTGGGCCCTAGGAGCAACCTTTCGCCCCTCATAGATTGCCTTTTCATGTAGCTGTTTCTTATGCCTAGGAAAGGCTGGAGGTATTTCGTGCTTACTCAATTACAAGTTGTATAGTTTGACCCTGTTCTTTTTGTTAATAATTAAAAGGGGAGAGAATGACAGAACCTAATAACAATGATTGGATTATGAAGATCTTCTTTATGAGTCTTTCCCGTCTCTCTCCCAGTGCAAAAATTAAGAGGACTCAAATAAAATTACCAGGAAACACACTGAATGGAAAGACAAATGAAAAATAGAGCTTTTTGCACCTCTGAAGTTGTGTGTGTGTGTGTGTGTGTGTGTGAAGGAGAAAACATCCAAGCATATATCCTGATTTTCTCTGATTTACTCAGGTTGTAAGGCTTGAGCAGCATGAATTCTGATACTATTGCATATTGTTTGTCATGCTGAAATAAGTGTATTAATTCTAAATATCCTGGGGTTTTTGAGGCTTGGGTTAGACCTTTAGGAGAACAATTTCAGCCTAGCCTCTAATATGCCACCATACATTACACTGAGGTACAGCCATATATTTAAGCCATCTGTATGTGATAGACTTGTGCTAGCAAACAATTCCATGTGCAAAAAAATGAAAGCCAATATTTGAAAATCAAGCTCTATCCTATTCTGCAGTAATTTTCCATTTGTGTTTTATATTGTAGTACAGCAGCAAGTTAAAATACACTCCAACAATTATTTGAAAAATAAGTCTCAGTTTTGCTTAAGGTACCATGGGTGAAGAAGTATAAAATAGTGAAGTGAGGGAGAAAGAGGGAAGGGTCTCAGTGAGGAGACTACTCAATGCAAAATAGAATTGAAAGTAAATGTGTTTACCTGTGTAGACATGTTAAATGTGTTAAAAACAACAGTGAGGAAAATGCATAGGAGTGATAAACCAAAGCTGAAAACGTGCTACAGCATTTTTTCAGCAGTCCTGTTTAGAGAAGGAAAAGGAAAAAAGAAGCCTTGAAAACATCAGAGTGCTATATGGCTGCAGAACCCAAGGCAAATGGATGCAGGCAGGCATTACGTGAATAGGGCAAGAGAAAGATTCAACAATGTTTGTATGTAAGACTCAGGTTGGAACTAATCTAGAATCCTCCTGTGCAGGAAAACTATTAGAAGAGATGCTTAAAAGGGTGAAAAAACCTCTCCCAGATGCTGACCCTTAACAATATCATTAACAAATGTTGTTCTCAAATAAGATTAATTTCTAGTATTTGTATACCTTTGTTTAATTTTGGCTTCCTGACACTAGGACTTCTTGTCTTTTCGCTTTGAAGACTTTTCTTATCCAAATCTGTTACTCATTTATGTACAGACTGCAATCACTGTTTACATCTTAACTTCTTGTTCAGGTGCAGATTCATCTGTACATTAGTGATCATGTAGTACTTCCAAATTTTCAGTATTCTTGAGGGTGTTCTCATTTCTAATTTATTAATAGCACTTCTGGTCTGTAGTTATTAAAACTAAAGCCTGTATTCCAATACTAACTACCTTAATGCCAAACTAAGGGAAATAAAACTTTTTGATTCCATCTTGCTGTTTGCTCCTTTCAAGCATTTTAGGACCTGATTCTTGGCAGCAGCATTGTTTAGGATCCATACTTGGCTGAGTATGACAATGACACTGAAGGTCTAGTCACAGCTTGTGCCCCATGGTCTGCACATGTACACACTGTTCCCAGATAAATTGCTTTAATAGTGACATAAGTGTGCTCACTGGGAAGCAGACTGTTCAGATTCCCTGCAGCTCCAGGAGGAGTAGGGTAAAGATTTTGGGGAGGGTAAAGGTTTTAGGGAGTAAAGATTTCAGCTCTAAATAATATGAACTAAGGTGATGGAGACCTTAAGCTTTAAAAGCTGAAAGTTTTCTGTGCACGAAGTCAAGGTGATGATGCATTGCCTCTGTGCCAGTGACTGCCTAATTAGCATGCATAGTTACTGTTAATGACTCCCCTTCTGCTCCATTTCAGGCCAATTTGGTCACACAGTGGTGCCTCAAAACACCACGAGGGAACTTTCAAACAACACCCCATCAGCAAACACCTCTGAGCTGCCATTTCTACTACAAGTGAAGGAAGCAAAAGTTGTTTAAGAAATAAATAACACAACGTTGTAGGTAATGTTATGCAAATTGATTTTAGCTCCGTGCACTCCCAAGGATTTCCTGGTTTGCCTTCCAAGACTGAAGAAGATGCTTCTTGTGAATGAGTTTCCCTTCCTTGGTTTTTTTTTTTTTTTTTTTTTTTTTTATGAGGTGGAGACTTAGCTTTAAGCAAAATAAGGATGATCAATTGTGTCCCAAACTTCATATGAATGAGAGACTTCAATAAGATTCTTCTTGGTTCTTATGGACTGTCTCACACTGTGACTGCTGTTATTACTGTAACTTGTCTCCTGTGCCCACTGCATTGAGCCTTTAAAGAGAGAGGCTGAAGACCTTCCCAAAAGGTCAGGTGTTTGCTACAGTGATGGACTGCAGAAGACTGCAGATTCATGAATAGGTGTGATCAAATGCATTTGGACTGCTTTGAGGTGTTGTGGCCTACAGCTGGCCACCACAGTTATAATTAATTTCAATCTTAATAACTGCAATGTGATTGATTATATAATTACCTTAATTATGTAACTCAACCAGTGAGGCCTTTGGAGAGGAGGCCCAGGCTGTTGGGAGTCCAGTGAGGATTGAGTGCATGTGCCTTCTCATCTATATGAGGAAAAGGGGTCTTAATAAAATGTCCTGTTGCTGCATGACCCTCGTGTGTGTGTGTGTGGCATCCCTGCCTCCCACGTATCACTGTGATATCTTCCTCTCCTTTCCTCCCTGTGTGTGACTCTTGCAGCCCCACAGAGGGCCAGGTGTTCAGCTGGTCTGTGTAAAACACCAAGTAGCACTAGAAGCAGCTGGAGATCTGAACTCCTTGAAGCTTAGCTCCCACCTTTTGTGAGATTTGACTTTAATAGTAACTCAGATAAAGAATGCAAGTCTATTGCCTTTGTTGTCTCTGGATATGAAGTCTTGTTGCAGAACTCTGCAGAACTACCATACACAATTCTTGTCCTGAATTATGCTGGAAGGTATAATCTTTAAAAGAAAATAGAATAGGCAATGGCCAGGACCTTTTTCCAAGGTCTTTATTCCTGATATAAGGTTGCATTAACAGCACTTTGGGATTGCTTTTGAAAGTGTGACAATTATCGTGAGTAAATAGAAAGCTGGTCAGAACTGTCTATAAACTTACTTTAGTTTGTGTTATTGTATAATCTAAGCTACATGATTAAAGACAGTGTGTGTTATTTGGTATTTCATATTTGGCAACGGCTCAGAACAAATATAGCACAACTTGAAAATACAGTTTTATGGGTTTGTTATTTTCAGAGATAAAACTTGCATCTCAGAAGTTCAGCCTCTGTATTAATGGATGCCTTTTTAAAAACAGGGATATCTTTGTAGGATGTTTCAGAAACCCTAAAAAGGCCAGAGGGACTGGTAAGGCATAGAGGATGTGCTCATGAGTATATAACTAGGCAGTTACAAAATGAACAAAGTCAAAGAGAACATATTTGTAATCATAAATTCTAAAAAGCCAAGGAAAAAAATGATTTAGATATATGTGAATGAAGAATCAGAGTTGCTGCATCTGGATTTATAACATTTTGTTTAATTGCTCCCAACATGCTGAAAAGCCAGAATGAAACAAGAATATTGTTGCTAGTATTCTTGGGCCTTTTCCAGACACAAGTCTAGGCAGCGCTGATTTTTAGTTTCCTTCAGAGAAATATAACCCTAGAGTCAATTACTCAGAATTTAGATTTAAACTAATGCAGAAGAGAACAAAATGTGTCCCCCAGTGTGAGCCAAATGATACTTAAAATAGTCTAAATTTGGTAAAATCATGCTGCTGTCTCTAATCTCCCACATTATTAACATTGCAGTCATAGGGTTTTCTCATATGGTATATGCTCTTGGAAATTTACAGCTGGATCTGGTTTTAATGTATTGTTATTTAACTTACCTATAGCTACAGGTGGTTCTGAATTTAGCCATTTCTTGTTGTTTTCCTTTCAGTAGGTTGTTTTTTTTTTTTTTTTTTTTAATGGACCAAATGATAAAACTCCCAGTTTCCCACTTAGCACTTTTAAGTCTCAAATTCCCTTTCTCTATTTTTGGGTTACTGACTGGAGTTTTTCAAATCAGTCTCATCTCTGTCTTGACCACTTTGTTGCCTTAAAATACAGAAGAGCCAGTGATCTTTTTTCCCTTTGACTCATATGTGAAAGCTCTGGGGACAGCAGAGGAAATTATGCCGGCAGCTTAATACAGATCCATCAGTAAGACTTGGTATTTGATAGTATGCATGGAATGAGTCTATTAAAAAGTCAAAGAATAGCATTTATGAAAATACAGCATTTACAGCAATATTTTGCCTTAGCATCAACCAAGAAATATATTCATGTAGAGCGACATAACATTCAGTGGAGTGGAAAATAGTTTATGTAAAATTGTCCTGACTATGAAATTGTATCAATACACAGGAAAAAAGGAGATATTTTTAAAGGTAAGGAGCAAAGCTGTTCTGTTGCTTCATGGAAAGGCTTTTGCATGTGATAAAAATTACTTTAGACAGCTAAGCAAAAAAGCCTAATTCACAGGAATTACCAAAGAAAACAAGTCATAGGCACTGTGAAGAGAGGTTGCATTAAGGTCAGGACCTCATAAATGATCGTGACAGAAAATCGTATGCTCTTTTTGTCTGACCTGCATGAAATATCTGTCTGCCCTAACTCATAAATGATATTAGGTCTGCAGTCTGACTCATTCATAAACCAGTCTCTGGTAATCCTCTGATGGATGGTGATGAGTCCCAGTGATGAAAAGATATTTATAGTCTGGTGTTTTGGGTACTCCTCATGCAGAGAATCTCTTCCCATGGAAACAGGGGAGTGCAACAAGACAAGACTCTTCAGTGAATGGGTTTGATTTCTGCCCAAATCAGTCAGCCCCTGGGGATGTGTGCGAGGCCAGAGATGTCTTCCAAGCCTGAGTTTTCCCTGTTCTTCCCAGTGCCATTGGAGCTGCAGCTCTGAGGTTCTCATCAGCTGCTGCCATTGGTCTTCAAGAACATAAAAAAGAAGATACAGAGTAGTTAATGCAGCCTCAGGCTTAGGATGTGTGGTTGTCAGCTCTATTCACTTGCTTTTTCCCTTTTGACTGGGCCTGGAGCCAGATCCCCAGACTTTCATCTCTAAAGAGATGGTGCTGGAAGGGCATGGATGCAAGTGTAAAGGATTATGTGCTCAATTACTTTTAGCCAGATGGTTTCTGTGAACCACAAAATCCCTTCCAAAAGGAGGGAGGGAGAGGTGGGTGTGGTGTTTTTTTTTAAATATCTTTTAATATCAAAGATCATTGCTTTATATCTGTAATTATTAACATAGTAGTCTCCAAAGAGATTTTTACTCTAAATAAAAAAACAAACCCAAACAAACAAAACCTAAAATAATACCTCTATCTTTCTAGATGTTAAAATTCTGTGGTTTATTACAAAAGCTGCAACTGTCAGGAAGTTCTGAGTTCCAGCATTAGGCAGTTTGCATGCCCTGTTTTTTACTGGCCTTACCATGCATAGTTCACAGTAGATAATTTTACTTGGAAATGCTGGTTAGCTTAGTGTGGAGACAGCTTTCCAAAGTTTAGGACAGGACCCTGTGATTTTATCCAAAAGACATTGTTACTCTCTTTCTGGGTTTAAAAACAAACCCAAAAAGCTCTTTGAACTTGAAACCCATAGAAACTGCTTTTCCCTGTTGTATCAGCCATATAGAAAGGAGGGTTTTCTACTGATGACTTGTGTATATTCCAAATCTTTCTTTGTTGCATGAACTTTCACGTGTGTTCTGTTATGACATAACTTTGTAGGGTATTTGACCTATGACTTTGGGTTGCACAAGCACAGAGTCCAAACTATTCACCAGTAGAGTTAATTTTGCAATGTTCTGATTATCTCAGAAGGTTATATTAAGCTCCAGACATATCTCTCATGTTGGCATTTTCTCTAATTGACCAACACGTGGGAAATCAGAGGTGCTCAGTCTGAGTTTAGGTAAATTATCTGGGAAATCTTCATTGGCTGCCTTTCATTTCAGTGTTTTTTTTCCAGACTTTGCAGTTTCTTATGCTGACTTAAAGAGGAGAATTACCTGTACAGACACCAAATGTCTGGTCTAAATGTGAAAAAGTCTTGAGCGATCAGCAATGAGTCACGCTAAAATGGTGGATATGCTGCATGGAGATGACAAATACTAACTTAGTTTTTCATGGAGAAATAGATTGCTCAGTGAAACTTTAAGGATTTTTATTCTGAATTATGCAGCCTTGATATAGGAATGTTGCCCTCCATGAGCTAATCTCTGGGTGCATTTAATAACAGGACTTAGAGGTGGCTGTCACATGACACTGAAGTGATTTTCTGTTCTGGTAGTGGCCAAGTCTTTGGACATACAGTGTGTTTGAAACTGCAGTGCAGCCATCAGGACTGAATGATTCATCAGCCAGCTCATTCTTTTAATTTGAGACAATATCCTCACTTAAAACAGAGCTTTATCATACTGCTTTAAACACTGCATGCCAAGTATTTGGATCCAAGAAATCTTTTATAAAAATGTAATAACTCTTTACTGGCAACTTAAGCAAAGGGTTGGGAAAGTGGACTCATTGTCTGTGCCCACATGGCACTGACTTACATGGCAAAAAAAGTGCTATTGTAACTTAAAATCTGCCTCCAGTGAATGCACAGTCTTTGCGTGCTGCTCCTGGGTATGTCTATATAGTGCAAAGTAATTTTTTTTTCTTAAGCAGTGAATAGGTTTTTATATATATAATTTCCTTCATTGCACATACTTTGTGCATTTGACATTATTACATTAATGAGAACTTTGTTGTACCTAATGGTGCAAAGAAAATGCAAAATTCTCTTCCCACTTATCCTCATCAGTATGGTCAACTGAGAGCAATGGCTGGGTTATATACAAACAACCTGGATTGTCTTTCCTTTCAAAAGTCTCAAGCCAAAGGCAGTTTTTGTGAAGCAGGTGTGCCAGTCAGTAGAGAAAGGGATTTTTTTTGTCTTTGTTTTTTTTTGTTTTTAGAGATTTTTCATGGGTTAAGGGGGAAACCAAATTGCTTGGTTTGTTAGAGGGAGATGAGAAGGAACAGGTGAAAACATGGACATGGCAGTTGTTTTATTTTTCTTGGAAAATAAGAGGCCTGCTTACAACCTCAAAAATGGTGTGATGGGAGTACGTTGAAGTATTTAGAGTGAACTTGATGCAGCCATCCTTGGGAGCAGGACAAATGATGATGTTGCAGGAATCAAGGTGTCTCCACAAATTGATTACATAAAATTTTCTGTGGGAGGGAAGGTGGGGAATGGAATCAGATCAATAACATTGTTAGGATCTGACTTTTCAGAGCTGCTCAGCACTCTGAGTTTGTACCGGTCCCATGGAAATCATGTCCTTCAACTGGTAGTTGGGGCACTTCAGAACATTTTCTTGCTCTCTGCTATTTACAAACCTATAGAATAATTATGATGACTGCAAGGAACCTGTTTGGTGATGAGTAACCAAGGGTTTGAAATAGTATGAAAAATTATGGAATAACCAGGAGAAAAAGGCTGTTCATACAGAAAATTTGGTATTTAAAGCATGTATAAAAAGTTGTCCTCAGAGAAAAGCTAGGACTGATTCACTCTTGCTTTAACCTTCTGTGCTGAACACAGAAAAGCTTAAGGTACAAACAGATTGGGAATTAATTGGTGTAATTAATGTTTTGCAGTTGTAATGACTTCTAATCAATACTTTATGCAAGTAGCTGTATTGATGTGCTGAAAAATGGGTGCTAGTTGTATTTGAATGGGAAAAAAACCAATCCGCTTTAAAGTCCTAATAAAATTCAAACCTTTCAGCTCAGGTAAAGTCCTGACCACATCTTTTTCAAGGTAAAAGGAAGATCCTTTAGTGACCTATTTAATTTAAATGGCTCTGATACAGCTGCTGACTAAACTTCACGAAATGAGGTGGCTGGAGGATGAAGCACATCCTCCTGCTGACTGTTCTCTCTGTTAAAACATTGTGTTTTATCATGTTAACAAAGCAAAACAGAGAAACTGTCTTGACTGGTCCTGATCTGAGCCTGCAGCAGTGAAACCTCATCCCATGATGGGTGTAGTCTGGGGGACTTGGTTCAAATGTCAAAGAAGTGAATGGGACATCAAGAAGATTTTCAAGGCCAGAAAGAATGGATAGAAGTCCTGTTTTAGATGAGTGAATAGAATATGACTTATTTCTCTGTCTCTAGAAACCAACTTTGAATTGTTCCTCAATTTTTTTCCTTTCTGAAGCAGTATTTAGAATGGGTAGTTTAGTGTTCACAAAAGGTTAGATAGGAGCTGCCAGTGTTTCCACACTCCAACCTTTAACTTTGTGGTAAACAACACCTTTAACACATCTTATTTGCCAGTGGTTCCATTTCTTTCCTCCTTTGAACATGAATTGGAGATTGGGAGGCATAAAGTGCAATCACTGGTTAAGTCAACCACTTCCTGAATCATCTGTTTAGATAAATTATGGAATTAAAAAGAAAAATCTTTGAGCCTTTGTGTTCAGAAGTAGCAGGAGTGCCTTTGAAATTGTGGTTTGTAAACCTTCAGACATAAGGAGGTATGAAATGTTGTGGAATTAGTTCTTTGCCAAAAGAGATAGTCATGCTTTCATGGGTGAACTTCATGTTTTTCAGTTTTTTTTCCAATCTAAATGATTCTAAGAAATAGATTTCAGGTCTTCAGTTTGGGTGTTAATGGATATCTGCTCACAAGGGACAGCAGGCCATCAGTGACAGGCGTTTCTTGATACAGTCTGATGACTGTGGCAAGTCAGTATTCAGAGATCTTGGAAAATACTGTACTGGAAAGATTATATCATTGTATTTTGTGATAAGGTTACAGTTGACCAACAGAGAAGAAAACTGTGACAAAGTCAATGAGCAAGCATTTTACATATACAGTGTTGGTCTTGTTTTTAGAGAAGGAATCAAAAAGCATTTTGTTATGGTTTTTGTGTTCTCAAGGGAAAAGCCACCCTAATCAAATGCTCAAAGGGCTGCTGGGGTTTGTCAATAATGTGATGTTGGTTTCATAAAACTTGCAAGCCTTTTGGCCAGTCATAAGGAAGCATTAAACTTTTCAAGAGAGTCTGATAAGAAAACTCCCTTAGTCCTCAAAGAGGAGGCAGTTCATGCCAGGTACTGGCCAAAAATAGCTGTTGGGATTTCACACAGTAAGCATGTGTCTCATCAGCATTCTGCAGCACTGCCAAAGTTTGCTACAGCATGAAGGAGAAAGAAACAAAGAAACATAAGGAGAAGGGGGGGGAAAGGAAGCTAATGAGAAGAAAAATTGCTTTTTAGCTGTTCATTGCAACTATTTTGGTTTCCCAGTGAACCTGAACAGTATCTTAGGTGATAATGTGGGGAAGCTAGCATTTTTGGCACCTGAGCAGGACACATTTGCAGTCTGGGCACTCTAGAAAGAGCTAGTTTAAGTACTTGCTGAACAGTGACAGAATGGAGTTTCTGTACTTTCTGAATGTCTTGCCTAATTGGGACCTAAGTCTGACTCCAGTGGTAGAAGTGCTCCCAAAAATTATGGGTTTTCACCTCGGACTGCTGTGGAGCTCACTCCCTTATTAATGAAGGGTTCACACTTCATACATGTATCCAAATCTGTTTAACTGCTCTGGGAGTATAAAACACCTTGGAGTGGCTGTAGATGCCACGTGGTGCAAGACCTTTTTCTTAAATGACAGTCAAGCAAAAGGTAATCCTGTTTGTATAATTTGGCGGGGTTCTTTTAGCACTGGACAGCATAAAGCATAGTTGCTTGAGAGAGATGTTCAAAGGAAATTTGAGAAGACTCCTTCTTGGGTGGGCCTTCATGTGATAATTTCTTTCACTGAGTCATTTAGAACAGCAGAGAGCTGTTCTTCCTCTGAAGGGTTCCACTCTCCCTTGCAGCTGACAGAGCTCTCCCTGGTTTGCTGGGTCTGACAGAAATACTGCTGGAGTCAAGGTGTTAAACTCCAATCATCAGAAAGATGCCAAGGTGTGTGTGTCACACCTCTTGAAGATGTAAAGCTGAGAGGTTCAGAAAGTCACTTAGCAGGACGTGGGTGGTAGGCACACTGCCACTCTTTTTCCAAAGGAAGCAATTCCTGAGTTTTTCTCTGCATATCTTCAACTTTCTCTACACACCTGTTCTCTCACACTTCATGTTCTACCAATAAATTTTGAATTTGGAGGTTAGAGGCACAGTGGTCTCAAAATATTGTTAGATATTTAATGAAAACAAGCATTGCTAGTATCCCACCATACAACAAGACAAGTCTGCCATGCAGTCCTCATCACATAATGAAGAATCTTCATAACATCTAGAAGAAACTTGTTTGGTACATGACCTAGGTGAGCAGGATGCAACTGTTTGGGAACATTATTTGACTTCTACTTTCCAGAACTACTCGTCTACAGAGGGTGGAAGTGTTGTGCTGCTTATTGCAGGAAGAATAAATTAATTTTCTGACTTTCCTGTGTTGTAAAGGTCCCTTACAGCTACAGCTGTGATGTTTGCTATCACACCGTGTGCTTGAGTGATGGTAATACAAGTTCTAAAGTTTTGCCTGCACTTATGGTTTAAGAAGAATCTGACTGAAAGCAAGATTTACAGGCTCTAAAGCATGTATGCAAAAATTCAGTTGTTCAAGGGGCTCTTCTGCTTTGTCCTCAGCACAGCATAAATTGTCCAGAAAGATGGGAGCCAACTGAAGGCTCTAATGTTTCAGCTTTGTTGAAAGGGAAAGTACAAAAAGCTAAAAAACCTTTTCTGGGGATGCCTTTGATATGGCTAAGGAAGTGGAGACTGCTCTGTATCTACCTGAATTCTACTTCTGAAAAAGATGAAATGAAATATTTCTACCCTTTGTACCTGTAACAGACACAAAACTACAATCTAGGGAGTCTCTATAGGCTTCAGGAATATTCTTCAGTCCATTTACCAGCTTAGCCTCTTATTCGTTTTTAGACTTGCTTTGTATTTGGCTTAAAAAAAAAAAAAAGGTGGCTTAAAATCAAAATATTTTAAATGCTGTTCCTCAGTAACTTGCTGAGTGTGTGTTGTGTGCTACTTCCCTTCCAGAGGATTATGGCCACATGAAGGCAGGCTGGAGTTTCTGCTGGGCTGTGTCATGAAATACCTTTACTTTCTGTAACAGTTTTGACCACTGACAAGTGACTTTTTATTCTGGCATGCCATCTGCTTTATCTTTAATGTGGAAGCATGTAGTAAATAGTCTAAAGGCAGGGCTGAGAGTGGGGCTTCTAAGTCATTTTGGTACTTTTGATGTGTCTCAAACAATGTTGCTAGGCTCCTATTTATTCCTGCAATGATTATCTGTGCTGTCCTCAGAGCCACTCTAGAAATAATAGTCATATTAATGGCATCAACACCTTTCAAAATCAATTAATCCCCTTGAATTCTCTTGGGAGGAGGTAAAAAGGAGGGGAAGGACAGCAAACTTGGAAACAGACCTTTGAAAAGAATTAGCTTGAGGTCATAAGATGAGAAGAACCTGACAAACTGTCCAAACATAGAGAATTTTTCAGCCTCTAGAGAGGTGTCAGGCTGGGACATGGTGCTTATGGGGCAGAAACTGGGATTGTGAGTGGACATTTTGCAGATGGAGTAGAGGGTTTCTTGTGTCCTGGCATGGGGCTCACAGAAGCATATCAAGGCAGTTGGCCAGAATAAGGTGTTTTAGAGAAATTGCATGTTTGTGTTCTGTAAACGTGTGTTTCCCTGAGAGGAACCACCAGGCACTGCAATGGAGACAAAATGCAAGAGAAGCATAATTTGGGAGACCTAAAAGCTGATCTCACCTCTAGATTCCTCATAGCTTTTAACCAGACAAATCCTTCCTTCTACTCTTCTGTTCCGTGGCCTTAAATTGCAACAGCAGTCATGAAATCTTCACGGTTCACTTTATGCTGTAGTATTTTTTTTGCTTGTTTGTTTTGTTTGTTTTCGGGTTTTTGTTTTTTTTTTTTTTGTCTTTGTCTTTGTCTTTAGTTGGGCTCTGGGAAATGTGATTAAATCACTTCTATTCTACAGCTAACTTCTGTCTCAATTTACCTCTAAGAACTCCTCTTTGCACCACCCACCCAGTAGTGCAGCTGGACTGAGAGCATTTTTCCTTTCCTCTTTTCTGATGAGTGAGAACAGCATTTGGCTGAGCTGGTCCAGTCCTTGGTGGGTGTCCTGCTGCTGCACAGGACTCCCTTCCCACTTCTACACCTTTGTTGCCTATTCTGTGCCAACCTGATGTCTAAAAAAATCTCAGACCCCATCCTCTCTCCTCAGAGCAAGAGTAGTCACTGTATCTTTGAAGAGGTTTCAGTGGCCCAAAGAAGAGATTTTAAGAAGGTTTGGGTTTATTTGCACCCTACGTGGTATAAAATGAGGTCAGGCAGTTATGGCAAAGTTTAAGACTTTATAAATATTTGATCATATAATGAAGATGTTACTCTGTTCAGTTAGCTAAAGATGTGTGGGACAGTTGTCTTCATGATGCTCAATGTCCACTAGCAAAATATGCTTTGAAATGTGAAAGTTTATTCAAAGTTTCCAAGTGATTGTGCCAGTGGCAGTACAAGTCTTCAAATAGCTTAAAAAACAATTATGACAGACAACATATAAATTTTTTCTTTCTCCTTAAGTGTTTAGTAAATTATTGTGTGCTTTTCTTTTTGTAACAAATATGTGAACAGATCAGGGATGATTAAACACTAAGATCTGCTTCAGAGAAAAAGAACATTAATATGGTGTACTGTTTTAGAAATGGATATCTTCTGATTGATAATGAAATCAGACAATGCAAATCAAGTGAAAAAGAATTAGAGCTGATGCCTGGCAGACGAGTTGTTTACAAGATTCTTCTGTGTGCTCTAATGTGTGGAATATTTTTGCCAAGACTTACTAAATGATGAAATGATACTGCAATTAGAATTAAGACTGGCAGGGACATTTGTTAAAATTCTGCTATTTCTTCTCCAAAACGTAATCAATTAAAAAAAGGCCTTTGAAAATAATGAGAACAAATGAGAAGTCAGGAAGTAGCCAAGTAATCACTTGGCTGGTTCTGTTTAGAGAAACCGGAA
Source organism: Aegithalos caudatus (assembly GCA_013389925.1). Classification (NCBI taxonomy): domain Eukaryota; kingdom Metazoa; phylum Chordata; class Aves; order Passeriformes; family Aegithalidae; genus Aegithalos; species Aegithalos caudatus. The sequence goes on from WEIU01004657.1 coordinate 202,038, forward strand.
AATTTTTCTCAGTCACAATTAAAAATTAAATTACACAAATTACGTCCTCTGTCCTGCAAGTTCATGGGGTGGATGTGTCTGAAAGAGAGAAATAGCTGTGAAACTGCCTACTTCTCTGCAGGAGAGAAGCCAATAAAGGTCAGGTTTAACCTTCCCTATAACCAAAATCAACATGTTCTGAAAAAATTATTAAAAACCCATTTACCGCTCTAACTATTCGCTATCACCAAGTGAGATCCTTACAGCTAGATGATGATTCTAAAACTAATCACAGACCCAATTATGTGCTTATAAATATTATTATTAAATTATTGATTTGCATAGCCTGAGCACACAAAACATCAACCTGGATTAATGTCTTATTGTTCCTGGGATGGTATGAGTAGAATGAGAAGGCAGACCCCAGTAAATATTACAGTATGAAAAAGGAAATGTGATACCCCAGGTAAGCAGAGCAAAACTCTGAAAGAAAACAGGTGGCTGAAGAGAACATAGATGAGTTGTTAGATTTGGTTTGGTGTTTATTTGGTTTCTTTTTCTGTGTGATTGAATACTGAGGCTTCCACTGGCACATCATTTGCTGCTTCCAGGTCACACAGCTTCACTTAAGGATTGAGCAGCCTATCTGTCAGTAATGAACTTTTGAGATGTCATCACAAGCTCGTCTAAGAAAAACAGACACTCAATTTTCTGTAAAATCTACAAGTTTTAATAGTTAGTCCAGAATTTGAAGTCAAGTTCTGGAAAGAAAGCAAATCCCCACTCCTTGCCCTGCAATTCTTATGCCTTGACACCAGAAATTGGAGAATATTCAACTAACTTTGGAAAACCAGACTTGAACCATTGTAAAAATTGTAAAAAAAAAAATTACATTGTCCATTGTCAAAATGGGAGTCTAGAGCATTTTAAAATGAGACTTCTAAAAGCTCCTTAATGTCATTGCTGCTAAACTTATATGCAAAGCTTTTGAGGCTAGGACGACTGGCAACAAGATGGATTATTCTGTTCATGCAGTATAATAGCAATTAAATGTACAATGAAAACCTTTACAGGATTCTGCCAAAATTACTGAAATTATATCGAGCCAGACTCGTGACTAGTGCAACTTCACCTGTGTCAGTGTTCCTGCTACATTTAAGTATGGAGAGATGATGAGTCATAAGGAAAAGTGTATTTTCAAGGAAAGAGAGGGAAAATGGGTAATTGTAGTATAAATACGAAGCGAGTTTCTAAAATTGTGTTTGACAAAAGACAGAGTTCCTTGATATTTTCCCAGCTGGTTAAAATTTAACTAGTTTCAGGAGACAGCGTACGGAGTTTGGTCAGAACTAGTGTAGGGAGGGGAAGCTTTTCATAAAGAATTGCTAACAAATGGGATTCAACACTCAAGAGGCTCAGATGGCCTATTAATTCTGGTCCTGGCTCTCTTCCAAAACAACAGTGCTTCTCTTAATTCATGGCTAATTTCTATCAGCGATACCAAGAGACCGTTTCTTTTTTCGACAGGAAGCATCCACGTTGCTTAAATGGATTCGTGCGAGGGGCTTTAGCCAGCAGACATTGATTGGCTTCTCTCTGGGGCCCGCTGCAGGCCCGATGGGTTCTGGTTTGACACAGGCAGCAAATGAAATACGACCTCCTGTAAACGGGCCTGAGCTTTTGGGCCTTTGTGGAATCCGGGAGCTAAGGACCTTTTCAATCCCTTTTAATTAATGAAGTGATTTGACTTGACTGAGATTACACTCGCAGTAATGAATTAAAAAGTAATAAAAAAAGAAATCTCTTAACAAATATGCAACAGGGAACGAGGACCAGATTCGGTGCGTATCTGATCCCCGCCGTATATCTCATTTCTGTGTGCACTGAAAATCGATAGGTTTAAAAGGGAGGCTCTTATTTTCCAAGCACTGGCATCTGCATTCTTCATTTTTTTCAAGTGATCTTCTACAGATTAAAATTATGATGATCTCGTATGTCTGGATGATTATTTTAGTCCTTTCTTATCTCTGTTTTGCTAAATCTCTCTATTCCTCAGGATTCTTGACATCTTATCTCAGTCACCTCTCTGCTGTACTTGTCTTCTGTGGTATGGCACGTTTTTAGCTGCACTTTACTCCATACCAGTGAGCAATGGTCACTGTGTATATTCTGCAATGGGAATGCAGTCATCCAGTGTCACTGCTGATGGGCACATAGTGAATGTGGATCTGTGCCCAGCCCAATTTAAGTGATTCCCCTCTGTATTATGTCTGAAATCGCAGCTGCATTTCCCCCCCATCCCTTTCATTGTTCTGTAAAGTGACATGCTGTAGAAATGATCACAAATCTTCTTGGAGAACATCACATTCTGACTCTGATGAGCCTGTCATAATTTTGGAGATACAACTCACTGTCACTTGCTTTTTTTCCAGCCTGTTTTGAGTTCAGGTGTGATTTAAGTCAGTGAAAGTCTAGAAAAGCTCCACAGTAACAGTGTGGGGGCCATGGTGATCCAAGAACTGTGGCTTAGACTTCTCCCTGACATCATGTTTCAAGGTGTCTGAAGTGTCTTTCTTACCAGCTGAGAGGGTGTTTCCTTTAAACACCTGATTGAAACACTCAAATCAAAGCAGTTGCTGAAATGGAAGGAAAATATAGGTTGATGGAATAAATGGATCAAAGCCTCTGTATTCCTGGCTGAACTTGTGATAGCTAGGGGCTTTCAAGAATGTCATGTGTATTTAAGTGCATAGATAAGGTTAGCTAAGGAAAATCATGGGGAAAACTTCATTCCAAGTGTTACATTTGTATTGTGTATTTGTTCATGGACACGCACAAATTGCTGTGTGTGAGCACACCACAGTGCAGTGTGACACACTGAGGGATCTTGGAGCCTTCCACTGACAGGACTTCCACTATGAGGGAATTGCAAGGTCATCGTAGTAATCAATCTAGTTTATTGTATTATAGGATGTGCTTGAAGTTCAGTTAACTCAGTTTCTTTCTGTTTATCACAACCAGTTGTCTTCCTCTGCTACAGCATAGATTTATTCTGTTTTAATTCTTCTTTTGTATATTTGTCTATGGGAACCACTCTATATCATTCTGCTGTAAAAAAAGCCATCAATATAATGTTGAAGTAGAAAACTTAAAATTGTCGTATTTCTAAAAATTGTTTCATCATTTGACAGACTAAAGAAAAACAGAGGTACAGATGTCATAAAGGCCTTCTGTATGATCCACTGGGAGCTCATTAAAAAGCAGTTACACTTAGATACTATTAGGTTTTTAGGATGAGAAGGATCTTGCCATGTGCAGGAGGAGGATTTAGAGTGGTAAGCACTGAGCAGTAATGTAGCAGTTGGTTAAATAGCAAAGCATAATTTCTATTACAACTTTAGTTTTCAGCATTTACAGCTTGGTGAAGATGCCACTTAAGTACACAAACTTGTAAGAACTATCTCCTTAATTGCTAATGTAGTGGGAGAATCCACAGAGAGGTGGTTATCATCTACTTTAATCTGTTGTCTGTTGCTTAAAAATAAGTGACCTAAAATAAAAACCCCCATTCTTTCTGGAGGAGTTTCCTTGCAGATTTAAGTTTAGAACTACAATAGTTTTAAATGCACGTGTAGACTTTTATACTAATTGGAAATTAGAAGTCATCAGCAAATGAACAAACAGCTTTTAAAAAAAAAAAAAGTGATTTTACTGGCCAGGGATACCTACCTGATACTCTTAAAGAACCACCCACGGTTCATAAAGAGTTAAACTTACCAGATGCGGGGTTCTTAACTACATTTTCCTTTGAAACTTCCTCCCGGTACTTTTAAGCCCACACTGCCCCTTTGGCGAGTACGCTCCGGGAAGATTTAGTAACTCCTTTATTTTCACCATTACTCTGCAGTAGCTGCTGCAGCTCGGAGCTTGAATTACTGCGGAGAGCGTGCGGCAAACGCGGGCGGCTGCGGTGCGGCCGTGAGCAGCGCAGGGATGGATCCCGCTCCTTCGGGATGTGCGGGGAAGGGTCCCAGCCCCTCGGGCTGCGCGGGGCTGCCGGAACCCACACCCCAAAGTCCTGCGGAGATGCACCCGAGGGCGAGCGTGTGATTCCCAGCGGGTGCGGGCCCGTGCGGTGGTGGCGCGGCACCAGGTGGCAGCAGCGCACCGGGGATGCGGGAGCGGCGCCGGGGATGCGGGAGCGGCACCGGGGATGCGGGAGCCGCCCCCGGAGGAAGCAGAGAGCTGGGAGCGGGTCCCCGGAGGGAAGTTTGACCTTGGATGGAAAGCTTCCCCTCGGAGAAGACGCCCGTAGCGTGAGGATGGTTGGAGTGGTCTCCGCCGTGTGGGAAGTGGTGAAGGAAGGGAAGGCCAAGTAGTATATTGGTGTCTCAACTTAGAAATGTCCAAGTCTGATGGCTGCATTAGGCTTCTGCTTATGGCTATAAGGGTGATTAAAGAAGAAAATCACCTCAGAGGGTTGTCTCTGAGGGAGATGGCAAGTTGACCATAGGTTACAGATGTAAACACGTACGTGCACCTGTTTATTTGCATGTGATGGTGGTACCTCAGTTCAGTTATCTTAACATCCCAGCACCATGAACTTACAAAAAAGTAGATAATAAAGTTCATTTTCTGTAGGTGTTCAGAAATAGTTTGAATTACCTGGAAAATATCCTTGAGAAAAGAGATATCATGAAGGAGGAGAAAGAAGAAAGAGATGTATTTATTTGGCAAAATGAGAACAGGTCGCTGTGGTTGGCTGCCCACCAGTGAAGGCAGTGATAGCAGGAAGTTTGCTTAAACTTTGAATACAATCAAATGGGAAATGGGGGAATTATACTGGAGAAGGTACGTGAGTGAGAGTGTATTCAAACATCTTATTAATAGGTAGGCAATCTAGATATGAGGAAATGACTGCTTAAAATAACGCAGAAAGAGAGATTAAGGAGCAACACAATGGATAAGTAAAACCTATTTTCCAAAATTTGGGAGCAGTAGGAGGTCAAGGGCTGTGAGGCAGTAACAAAACTTTATGGAATGGTAAAAACTTTAGTGTAATGGAAAGGAAGATTATACGGAAAAGAGAGTTGAAGGATTATGCTGAGAATGAGAAAGGGCCAAGGAACAACTGAGATCTCTTTCAGGAGAGTTGGGAAACCTGCAGAAAGAATTTGAGAGGGCCACCCTCAAATTTAAAGCATCTTCCATCCTCATCAGCAGGTGAATTGCTGAGAGCTCAGAGACCCTGGCAGAGTCTGGCATTTGGAAAATAAGTTCCTAGTTGGAAATATGTGCGTATTATTTTCTAATGCGGAAACTTGGGGCTCTGTGACCCATTTACCTCCAGTTTCCCTTAAATCAACTCTTTGGGTGTCACGAGTTTGATATTGTATCTGAGATTTATTGGTGAGATTTGTGCTGTGCTGCCGTACTCCGGTTCCAATGTGCACCATGCTCCCTGGCAGTACTCATTTCTGTGATCCCTCCAAAGTCCTATGAGGAGGTGATGACAATATTTCATAAGTTTCCCTCCCTGGATCCAATAGTGCTTTATGATAGCCGTCAGCATCCTGATTCTCCCTGTGTAAACAGAGACTCCGTGCCAAGGATTAGATGGAGACATGAAAGACAGGTCTGTTTAGTCACTCTTCAGCATGATGGGTCTGCATGTGCAGAAATCCCTCTTGGAAAATTTCTGGCTTGGTGTTTGCCAGAAGGTGCACCCAAGGAAAGATGTCCATGCTGTTCCCAGGCTGTGCTGCCCTTCCCTGATGGAGACAGCTGGCTGGACTGTGCAGCTGGGATATGGTCTGGCACACCTGTCTTTGTGACGTCTGTGGATTCAGATTAGGCACATTTGCTTCGATTGGAAAATTAAAAGAAAAAACAAAACAAAACAAACAGAAATCCAGAAAAGCATGAATTCAGAAAAGAGTGTATCATCCCAAATGCACTACTAGGTCACAGTGTTTAATGCAGCACTTACCTGTGGCAGTATTTACATTATGTTGCATCTTCCCTGCCTTGTGCCATGTGATCCTCTCAGCACATTGCCCTCTAGTATTGTCTAAATAAATACAAGACGAGTCAGCTATAGAAATTGAGTTATTTTTACTATTTTCATGTAATAACTGTGAGCCCTGCAGGCCTAGTACTGGCAAAATACCACAGATTTGTCATTTGGAAGCAGAAACTTCTGTATAATTTCCCAAATAGAATTTTGGTCCCCTCTGCTGCACTGAATTTGTTATTGTTGCATGTTTTTCCTGGTGTTTCTAATGAGCTGTTAATGAGCTGCTAACTATGTATGTAAATTAAATGGGGTTAGACACTGAAAGGTTATCAGGAAATAAAATGCCATATGATACTTCAAAGTGATATAAAATAAATTAGTGTATTTAATTTTGCTGGCACAAAGCTGATATTTAATAACCTATGGCCTCAATTCTTCTAAATGATGTTAATTTAAAACGTTTTCAATCTGTACCCCGAGTGACATAGCAAACAAGTTCTTTCATTCCCCCTCCATTAGAAGATATATCTGTAGTGTAGGTGTGGGTTCCTCTGTGCCTCAACTGAATGATCAAGTAATTAAAGATAATTTGAGACTAGTGAAGCTTAATGTAAATATTTTTGTGATGATTTAATACAACGGGTTAAGGATGTGGCTGTGGTGAATGCATTGGCTGTGGTGATCTTTTGAAAATTATGATAATGGCAGCTCAGCTGTCTTGCTTGTCACTTGTGGTTGTAATTTAGCACCCCAATAACAAATTGTTGTGGAACAGGCTTTTCCCAACACGTAAGTGCTGTGCTGAAGCGTCTTTTGTTGAGCAATTTACCACCTTGCAAAGAAGGGACAGCACAGCCTTTCCTTTAGTGTCCCAGCAGAAAGATCTTAAAGAGCTGGAGAGGTGCAACTCCAGTGGTTCACTAATGAAACCAAGATATCTCCTGTAAATAGTAATATTGCCATTAGATGTATTGGTATCACAGGACAAGGAGGTGATGATCTCCTTGTGTCTGACTGGGCAGGTGTTAGTTAGGCTGAAAAGCCCATGCTTTAATTCAATGTTCACCTGAACCTCATAGATATGCAAAGCAACCAGGCATCAGCTCCAGGCTCTTCTGCTTCTAGTGTGGTAGGTACAAAAAAAAAAAAAAAAAAAA
>WEIU01004657.1:209247-240565 GCA_013389925.1 Aegithalos caudatus
AAAAAAAAAAAAAAAAGTCCAGGCTAATTTTTAGTTTGGGCAATTGGGAAGCTGAGAAACAGTACCAGAGTGAAAAATCTAGAGTTCGGTATCACAAAATGTAATTTAGTCATTTGTTTGACAAGTGTAGTTTAGCTTAAATAATGTAGAATAATACTTCAGAGTATGCTAGCAAATGTTCTGCAGTATGTATTGTGAAATTAATGAGGTTGTGGTAATATGAGATCTCACTACCACACTTTGCCATTAAATGTTTGCTGAAAAGTAGGACAGGGCACAATTCTTTATGGTGGCTGACTTGTGAAGAAGTCTGGTTAGTCTGCTAGCAATCTGCATTTTCCTGCCAGACTTCAGTGTAAATGGGTATTTGCTCCCTCATGTTGAATACTGCAGTTATGTATAAAATGTTGAAATCTGTCTTTTCTTTGTCATGATCTGAATGTTTACATTTTTTCCAGAATATTATGCTTAGGTTAGTAGCAACGTTTAAATTGTATTGGAAACCAGAAGAATTGGTAGACTAAAAGAAAAGCATATATAACCATGCTGCTTTTGCTTCTCGTAATTTCTCTGAGTAGCTGCAGGAATTTGCCTGTATTTTACTGCCATACCTGCCTCAGAAAGATGGACTTATTCTGAATTTCAGTCAACTTAGAGATCTGGGATAAGATCCTTAACTGTACATTTTCAAGTACTTAGGTGGAACTATCCATTGTGTCGCTGTGTGACACTGAAAAAAAGGCAATTTTTAATTTATATTTTTTGTACTGAGCCATCCTTGCTGCTTGCAGAAAATAAGATGTATAATTTATGTTCATTTCCCAGAAGATTGACAATTTTGTCCTAAAAGCCTGTAGGGACTTTAATACTCCAGAGTCAGCACTCCAAGGACTACTAACAAAAAGCAGCACTCCACTGCAGACAAACTAATCCTCCAACAATGTTTCATTCAATCAAAAACTGCTGCAGATTGGAGGTGTTATTGCATGCCTGTGTTTTCAAGAGATTATTGTGAATGAACCGTATTTTCCACTGAATAGTAACAGCAAAACAGCCTTCCCATCTAAATGTTTCTCATGATAATTTTGCCCTAAATGAGCAAAGATTGGGAAACAAGCAATTTTTTTGTTTAACCTTTCTCTCTTTGAGTATGTGAACAAAAGCTGTTTTGAGAAAAATTAAAATTTGTGGTTTAAATTCCTAAAGTGAAATTTATTTTCTGTTACGTGCTACCTATTTTTATCTTTGACTAAACATGAAAAAAAAAAAATTGCAGAGAAGTTTTGTTATAACACATTTGAATTAATTTTGCCACATGTATGTCTAGATACTTTGCCCATGTATGTGGTTTGTTTTGCAAAATCAATACCCGATGGAACTTTTCCAGTACATGCAGTTTTCTACAAAGCTTGCATTTACAAAATGTGCTGATTCAGACCAAATCTTGTTTCTGATGTCATAATCTTACTGGAGTGCCCATATCCTGTTTTGCAGATGCTCAGATATCTGCCTTTGTGTCTGAAAGCATTCACGTGTGTCCTGATGATAGAGCTGAATATTTAAAAACTGAGATCTGCCTGCAGAAAGAGAGAGTGTGGCTAAAGCCTCCATGGCTGAGGTGACAGGTCAATTCCCAAATTTGTCATTCCCTTCATCAAAGGCTTGTGTCTGATCCAAAGGGGCTGACAAAGGATGTGAGTAGGATTGTGCCAGTTTTAGGATAGTTTTAAAGTTTCTTAAATCCTCCCCAAAAATTTGGTGAAATGTACAAGTAATGGTCCAGTTGCCATTTTTTTCATAGCAAACTCAAGTCCCTGTAAATTCTTCTCAGATGTGAAGGGGACTCACAGACTTGGCTTGGAAGCCTGTTTGTGTCCCCCTTTTCAGGCCTTTTTGGGGAAAAATGGGCCTGTTCAGGCCTGCCATGGTGAATTTCCAGATGTTGGACTGGGTAGCTGTCAGCTGGATGCTTTTCCACAGTTCCATAATTCATTTCTAAAAGAAAAATCCCAACAAGGTAATGAAACCAGCTGAACTGTTAATCCAAAGCCAGGGATGTCTTGGTGGCCTGTGAAATCCACATTGCCAAACAATCTAATGCCACAGTGACTGCTTTAGTTATGGGCTGCTCTTTATTTCTGTTCATGTCTTCTTCTTAGTAATTAAATGTTTTGGTTTTAAGGCTCAGAGCCTAGCTCCACAGAGCAGAGATGAAATTTCAGCCTAGATTAAGAAGGCTTTTTCTATGAGGTGCCATCAAGTACAAATGGACACTCAGAGCTTATTAAACAGGGAACAACTCCACTGATGCCCACAATCTCACCTGGCATTTTTTGCATTTTATGTGGCTGAGATGGAAGAGCAGGGGATAAGGGTGTGATTGTAATGAGGGCAGTAGAGGGAGGGAAGTGGTGGTGATGGAATGTTTGTACTGGTAATTGCTTTATGGAGAAAACAAAATGAAAAGAGGGGAGAAGAAAGAAAAGAAAAATTAGTGTATCAGGGGTAGATGTGTGTATTTATGAACCAAAGCCTTCTTTTCATAAAGTGAGGGGGGAAAGGGTCTTTTAGCCAGAGGAGGTCATTCCATGCAAAGCTCCAAAGGAAAGAGGATTTTCAAACAATGAAGGAAGGGGGGAGTCTGTTTCTAACACTTTAATGATTTTTTTTTTTTTTTTTTTACTTCTCATAGATAGGAACTGGAACTCCACACTATTAGCCACAAATGGCATTTTGAAATGACTTTTTTTTTTTGGGCAAACCCAAAAGACATTGCTAAGATTTACATTTTCAAATATATGCTGACCTTTTTTTCCTCTTTCTTTTAGTTCATTTGTCATCAGTATGTAATTGAATCAATATATTTCCTGATCAACCCAAAGATTGAATAAGGTCATGGGAAGCCATGTGTGGACATTAAAAATCATTATTTTACTCAAAATGAGCAGAGATGGCATAGACCATTCAGAGTTCCAAATGAAATTCTATTAGATTCTATTACACTTTTACAATTATAGAGACGTTCCAATATTACAAGGGGAAATGAAGTCATAATAAAAAAGCCCAGAGGTGTATTACAAAGAAATGGGCATACTATTTTTCTAGTTAAAAACTTGATGAAAGGAGCTCTGCTACTTTTCAGTTGCTGAGATGTGACCTTGTTCTTAAAAAAAAAAGGCAAGAAAAAAAAAATACCAGGAGCCAGTTTTCTTCTAACCATTTACATTTCTTGTTTCACAGCATGTTTCTGAGGAGGACAGGATGTATAATCTGATTTCAATTGTAAAAATATTTATAGAAAGATGCAATGGAATAGGTCTGATATATTTAAACACAAATCATTTTAATGGCTGATACTGGAAAAGTAGTTTTGGGGAGCTGCTTGCCTGTTTATGGAAGCTGGAAAGATAGGAGCTTTTGGCATGTAAGAGACATGAATCTGATAATTTTATATGCTTTCCCTCACAGTTCCTGTTTACTTCATCTCCCCATCCTCACTGAAGTGTTTGGTCAAACTGCAAATCTTGGATTTGGGGCAAACTTCTAGAATTCTTTGGGAAACCCAGAACTGGTGTCTGACATGGAACCGTTCCTATATCTTGGGAACACAATAGTGCAGTTGAGGATAAGGTTACTGCAGAGTTTTAAGTGCACAGTCATTGCATGGCCACTGTCTCATCCTGGCATTCCATGGAGAAATGTTGAAGAAAACAGCTTGTGGAGTTTGAACTCCATTCCAGGTCTGCAGGAATGGGGGAGGGTTTGTGTGTCATCATTTTTTTTTAAGATTCAAGCAGGCTGCACTGTATTTAAATATAGTGGCCTAGGTGATAAAGAGTTTCTCTACCACTGCATCCAAAGAAATAAGGCAAAGTATTGAGACTGTTCAGAGACAAATTAGTTGAAAAATGTAGCAACGAGATGTTGTCTGAGATACACAAGGAAAAGAGGAAAATGGTGCAGCATATTCCAATCTCCTAACTACATATCAAAAAGTTACTAAGGAAATACAAAACTGAGGAATGGAGATGCATAAATAGCCTAGCTCTAGCATAAAGGTGGAGTTCTACTCCTTCTGTAAGGTTTCTGGAGATCTGCTGGGAAAACCCTGGTTGTGCTGGGAAATGCTCTTTGGTGCATATGTGGATGTGTCCACATCCAGGATTCTAGACTGACACAGGCATCTCAGTTTCCATGGGAGAACGAAGAAGGAAACGGGGTTTTCCACACAACTTTTCTAGTCTGCAAGTCAGATGGCAACTTTGAAGTGATTTATTAAACCCTAGAATAATGTCTATTACCCACCACAAAATTATAGCCTTTTTCAGACACAAACACTTCAGAGATCATCAAATGGAGCATGTGAAGGGGTCAGATAAGAAGCATAATCTCTTCTTTCCAAGGTTTGGGACACTAGCAGAGCTGCTCTGGGAGAATTCCTAGTAATAAGGTCACTGCTTGTTTCCTTTTTGCATGGTTAGAGGCCAAAATTGTATTTCAAGACAGAAAGAGGTACTTGAAGAGCCCCCTAGTAATGCCAATGAGGGCTGGAGCATTAATCTTCTGCAGTGTTTCCAATATTACCTTTGACAATATTCCCTCAGTACCTGAGCTTGTTTCTGCAAGTCATGAAGTCATCTAGGGTGCCTCCAGGTACTTTTCAGACAGTTTACACAGGCAAGTACAACAAATTGTGGATATATTTCCAAAGGTGAGTGAGCTGTGCTGCTGGATGAGTACCTTCTGAGCACATCTATTATTCAGCCTTTGTTTTAAGTCATTGCATAAATGGAATTAATTTGTAATTTCAGGACATAGATGGCAGGTTTACTCTTGACTCTCTTGGAAGCTGCCAAAACTCTGTTTGAATGTGCAATGAAGGACAAGCTCTCTGCTATGTTCCACTGGTGCCATTAGGGCTCTTCTTCCAGATGCTTTAGACTAAATATCATGGAATCATTGAGTGGTTTGGGCTGGAAGGGAACATCCAGTTCCAACCCCACTGCTATGGGCAGGGACAACTTCCACTAGACCAGGCTGCTCAGAGCTCCATCCAAACTGGACTTAAGCACTTCCAGGGTTAAGGCATCCACAAATTCTCAAGACAACTTGTTTCAATGTCTCACCATCCCCACAGTAAAGAATTCCTTCTGTATATCTAACTTCAACCTACTCTCTCAGTCTGAAGCTGTTCCCCTTGTCCTGTCATTATGTTCCTGTAAAAATTCCCTCTCCAGCTTTCTAGTAAGTTCCCTTCAGGTACTGGAAGGCCACTAGGTCACACTGAAAACTTTTTTTTCCAGGCTGTAGAAACCCAGTTCTCTCAGGCTTTCTCATAGGAGAGGTGCTCCAATAGCTGGTGTCTTGGTTCTGGATAGCAATATTGTGTCTGCTATTTTGACCTCTTAAAGTGAAAATCTGGTGGGGTTTTTTTGCTTGGTTGGTTGGTTGGTTGTTTTTTTTTTTTGTGTGAGATGGTGCTCCTTTTTTTTTCACCTGGGAAAGAGACTTCTTAACAGGTTGGTGGATTTTGGTACCTCTTCAGGACTTAATGCAACCTCACATCTTTCAATCAAGTAGTAGCAGAACATATTTTAGCAGTAGGGGTGGCTACTGAGTATGTGGTAAATGAATACATATCTAGATTCTTTCATGTCTCTCCTGGAAGTGATAATCCTGAAAATGTATCTTTACTTGTCTTCTTAAAGCTTCTTGGTAGGATAAATCTATTTTGAACTGGCATATATCTTACAAGGTCCTGTGCCTGGCCTGTGAAAGGAGTACATAATGCAATGAGGAGGAATAAAAATCCCTTAGAGTTGTGTAGTCTGTACTAAATTAAGCTGAAGTCACCTCCAAAGCAAGAGACTGATCTTGAGTCTTGAGCACAAATTTCTACCTGCTACCCTGAGGTTGTGCAGAGAGATTTGTTTTAGGCCCGTTGTGTAATGAAAATATGTGCAAGTGTCCTAGCAGCTTTTAAATGGGTAAGTAATAATTGATGAAACAGTCAATTGCTGGAATGACCTCCCCACACCCTCCTAGCAGTTACTGAGACATAAAAGTGACAGAGATGGGATCAAGCTAGCAAATGGGAATGTGCATTTCTGTCTTCTCTGGATGATTTCCAGCCACTGCAACTATTTTGAGCCTGGAATATTGTGCAATAGTTTTGAAAGCAAATGCCTAATGAAAAACTGAATTTAAATGTCGTGACTCTTTAGTGGGCTTTTTCACCTATAAATGCTTACAGTTTTATCATTATTCTTACCCTCTCTGCTCATTTGTCAGTGTGTTTTTTTCTACATGGATAAAATGGAAAATAAAGCCAGGAAAAACTAGAGAAGTAAGATTTAATATTTTTAAAGCCAAAACCATTGTCCAGCTCTATTTAGTATTAATTATTTCCAAATGTTAAACACAATAATTCATTTGGGCAATCACCTTGCAAGAAAACAGGTGAATATTTTGCACCATTTTCACAGAAGCTGACTGATTTGAAGGGCAAATTTTGCTTTCCTGTCTTGTACTGCATAGTACCTGCCCTCCTTCATGAGGAGAGCTATTTGAGTCTGACCTTAAATGATTTGTTGAAAGCCAGAAAAGCAGTCAGTGTTATAGTGGAGGAATTTTGTCTTCTAATCCAGAGTTCAAATGACAAAACCATATATCTGATAAAATGAAACTTAAACCTGTGATACTGCATACCATACAGCACATTTAAAATGCATTTACTTCCCCACCCCAGGAGCTTCAATAGCTCCAAAATAACTTTTAAAAATAAATTGTTTATTGAAAGATTAAGGGCATTTTATTGACTTTGCAGTTATGGCCAATTTCACTGCATTTTTGTGACAGTATCTAGTCACAGATAGTCTCTTTGCTACGTGTGATGGTTTTATTATGTGAAAGAAGTCTACCTACTGTTTATCCTTCCCTTGCTCTCATCCTCACAGTCTCCTAAGCTCCCCCAATGCTTTGTATGTCAAACGATCCTTCTGTCTCAATTCAAATCCCTCCTTAAGAGATGACTTCTGAGCAGATTTCCCATAATGATTCCCCCAAGATATCCATGCTGATTTGAGACAGGACTTTCATCTACTCTGGCACGTGTGGTTGATGACACAATTTCTGAACCTAATACTTCTGTGTTCAGAACAGTTTTGAAAAATCTTCTAAAAAATCAAACACTCTTCTTACCATGCTTCTGTAAGGAAAAAAAAAGGAGCTCATTTTAAAGCAAGGTAAAGGAACAGGTCAAATTTAAATATGCAGAATAAATGGTAATTAGTCCACTAAGAGTTTAAACATGAGCATCTTTATTAAAATCCCGTAGTGTCCTCCACATCCAAGTACAGGTCGAATTCCAGTGAAAGTAAACTTTTGCATTTTGGTGGCTCTTGCAGCCTTTCTGTGCTTTCCTGTCCTGTGTCTGGGCTGAGCTGGGGTGCTTTTGCAGCCAGTGTCTCCATCATGAAGAACAGACAGAGTCTGCCCCTTGTGGGAGATTCCCAACCAGGGAGTTCAGTTTTTTAAAGCTAGAGTTTATTATTGAGCAGAGTGGTTGCCAGCTCTACCTTTGCAGCTGAGCCTTTGCCCAAACATTAAATTAAAATATTGCTTTCTTTTCTTCTTATTTAGCTGATCAATTTCTTCTTTCCCTCCTTTACTGACTTCTGTACTGTCACAGATGGATTTTTTAAAAATCAAAATAACATGGGCTGATCCCTTTTTGTGGACATGGATGCACAGCAAGTTGTTGAAATAAGGGGGGTATTGTGTGGTAGTTGCACACATGACTGTATTGAGCAGCCTTCTGAGGCACCTGTATGCTGCTAATCTCTGCAAATGAGACAGAATTAGCTGACCTCTGGTCTGCTCTGGAATGACAATTTCTGTGTTCAAGGAACTTCCTGGTAAGGGTCTGAAGTCACAGAAAATGAGGTGGGGAAAATACTTGGAAATGTTTTTATTCATTACTTTCTAAATTTAGTTTTTAAAGTGGGTTTTTGTTTTGCGTGGTGTTTTTTGTGGTGTGTTTTTTTAATGTTTATTATATTTGGAGGGGAAAAACTGACCAATAACAGTAATCATGCAAATGGCACTTTCTCCTAACAGAGACTGGATGGATATGAAATTCCCAGGAGCCAAATAAACTCTAAGGAATTCTGTAAAATGACACATTGTTGCAAGGGATTTTGTGACTTATGACCACTGTGCAAATATGAACCAGCAAGCACGCATAAAAATAGACTTTGTGAAATTGTGGTAATTTTTAATCATAAGCCTAAAATGCTTACAGTATTTCACTCCACTTTTGTTGAATTTTTGACTCATGTCTGTTCTGTGGCTTCTGCTTGGCTAAATGTGCTTTAAAGTTGGAGTTGTGGCTTTTTAATTTCAGTCCCAGAGAATGTAGCTTTTGGAAGGTGGTCTGAAAACATGCAAACCAACACAGCCTCTCAAAAAAACGATACTCCTTCCCCCTGTATTTGTTTTGGATTCTTTGAACTGGAACCTTTGAGATAATAGGTGTATCATGGATATAGATCTATAATCCATGACCTTATTACAAGTGATAAATTAATATTTGCAAACCTAATTGCCTCACTAATGTGCACCCACACCTGTCCTAACTTACTACTTCCATTTTTCAAGCTGCCAGTGAAAGCAGCTGATCACCATTCCCTACTTAAATAAATCTACATCTAGTGGGAAGAGTGAAGAACAATATCCTACTCACACACATTTAAAAAAGGTGCCAGATGACATATAGAAATAGATTGGAAAAAAATGTGGTTTAACCAGAAAGCTGTTTAGCTCACAGGCTTCACAGATGTACCACCTTGAAGCTAATGGGCTGGGACCAGAATAAATGAGAGGAGAAGCTGTTTGCTTGTGTCAAAATACCCAGGGCTTCTTTTCTCTTGGGTGCTGGTCTCATTCCCCTGTGACTCCAGAGCTTCTCATCCTTCTCTTGAGCACACTGTCCCACTCATCCACAGCCTCTGGTTCCTACCAGTGTCTTACTCAGACAAGCTCACTTCATCAGTCAGCAGGCACCTGACCAAGTGGAATTTGAAACAAGAAATGCTCCTCTGTTATTTGGCAAGGCATGTTTCTGCAGGGTCTGGTCCTGCTAGATTTCCTGAGTAAAGCTGAATTGAATCACTGTGTAACCTTTTGGTGATGCAGCAGGTTTTGCAGTAGTCATATCTCTGGCTTTTGTTCTCAACACAGTCTTTAATATTGTGGTTGAAGAGAGCAAACAAATATTTTTCTCACTGCTTTCCCCCCTGGATTCTGGAGCCAGAAATCCAAAAGATATTTCAGTTATTTTGCATATGATCTAACCATTCCTCTGTGCAATGTTTTTCTCTGCTCATCTTAACTTTGTAAAACAAGTATTAATCTCACTTTGCACTTGTTTCTCCAAAGTATTTTATTCTCCTAAGAACTAAGTGTCCAATATGCATATTGGTCCCAGTGCACAGGTGTTTGGAACAAAGTGATAAATGGGAATATATTGATTAGGAAACTCAGCTCTAATTTCTCAAATGTCACTGAATAAGAGATCACTCTCATGTGAAGCAGGATTATCTAGTTTGAATACTTCTAGGATTCTTCTGGAATCCCAGCCTTGTGTTTCAGAAATTATTAGTGGATTACTAATAATAGAGCAGGGTAGAATCTCTTCAGTGTCTTCAGCTTCCTTCTCAAAACTAAACATAAAAACAAACAAACATAACCTACAACGCTTTCCCCCTGCTCCTGTTTCCCCCACCACCACCCTCTCCCCTCAAAAAGAAAGGAAACCCTAAACCCCACAGAACTACCCTCTGCAATATTTCAGCCCCATGCTACGGTCCTTAAAAACTGAAATACCCTTAGAAAATCATAGCAGATATGAAAGTAGGATTTGTTTGGAAATCAAGTGCAGGGTCATAGTGAAGAGGGTAGGGAATTGAATGAGAATTTCCACAAAGAAAGTGAATATACTTCCAGAGGGATATAATGGGCTGATTTAAAATCTGATGTTGACAAAGAGAATAAGATGTGAGGAAAGTAAGGGCAAGATAGTTAGAATCCAATGTGTAAAAGCCACAGGTGATTCTTAATAGGCAGTAAATTAGCAGAAGGATAGAAATTGCCATTTTTGTGGTAATAACAGTGCTTTCAGGTTTTTTAGCAAGTTTTCAACTTAAAAAATTAACTGAAGAGCAATGCAAAGAATAGGAAGGTAATTGTGAATTAGGAGCCAAATTATGCCAGGCACAATTGAATAAGTTCTGACTTTTCTTACTGACAGACATGTATATTAATAGTTGGCACTTATTGAACCAAATATGAATATTCATCTTCATTTATATTTCAAGGCCTTTCATTCCTCAAGGACCACAGTGCTTTTGACCAATTTTCATCCACATTACTAAAATGACAGCTTTCACTCCTGGGCCCTGACAGAGGTCTGCAGAATTCATTGGAGGTCCTGGGAGGAGGGAACCAGCTCCCGCTCCCAGCTGTCCACAAACACTCATTAAGAGAGGCAAATATCCAGCAGAATCTCTGTGAGAATTTTTAATCACGCAAAGGCTCTGCTAATTAGGTAGCTGATGGGGCATAGAGAGCACAAGGACGAATTCTTTAAACAAAGGACTAGAAACTTTAAGAGCTTTAATTACTTGGGCACAGAGTTCATTTCAGAACTTGGGAGCAAATTATTCTAATAACAATAAGACCAAGTAGCAGGCCATATTAGTGAGAATTGTGTGGAAAAGTTCAATCTTCTTGGGCTGCCACAGCTGTGATTGAAATGTATTGGAAACTGAGGAGGCTATAAAGGTATTAATAATAAACTTTATTGTGAACTGGATTTGATGCAGAGGATTTCCTATGCTCTTCTTTTCTGCTTTGTCAGGGAGTATTGCACTGTGTCCTACACCTCATGCTGGTTTAGCTCAATAGGTGGATATTTTTACACAAATGAAGAACAATGCCTATTTTCAAAACAAAATCCCCCTTTTTGTTATGACTGTCTCCAAAACCTAACAACTGGAAATGTGTTGCTTTGTTGTAGGCTAGAAGAAAATCCATTTCACTGGCTGAAAATTATGGGTTTGGGGTTTATTTACTTGTTTTGTAAGTGCATAAATAACATGGCTGTGTCGTATGGTTTCTCCCAGGACACACTTCAGGCTAAACCAATTTCCAGGCTCCCTTTCTCCTAGGTGAAATAAGAAAGAGAGACAGAAATTGCCAAGAAAAAAAGAAATGCAGAAGCTTGTGGGATTCAAATTAGGAAATTGTGCTGTCCTACTAGTTAAGAATAGAATATAGAAAATACACCATTCTCTTTCCCTTGGAAAACAGCTGATGTGCTACTCTGGTTATTGCTGCTGAGAAACCTTAGCAAGCTTGTCTGTAATTGAGCACAAGGGGCACATCCCGGCTGCGTGCTGGATGAGCTGATTTTCCTTGCACAATATTTGGGGTGATGGGGTAGGAAGGAAAGGAGATGCTTGGACATTTTTGCAGTCAGGGTAGGGGGAACCATTGTCTGGTACACCTGTGTAGATTAGAAATCTTCTGTGAAGATACAGATTGAATGATCTTAATTTTTTTATGAAGGCATAGGGATTTGTCTGGGGTCACTCTCTGACAAGGGGAAAGCTGATAACTTTTAAAATGTGTTTATGTACTTTTAAAGAAAACTCTGTTCTAAGCAAAGGGTTGTTTTCTGGTGGATTTAGTGCAAAACACATACAAGGATTATTCATATGTTAAATGCTAATAGAAACTTTAGTCTCCAAGAACAAGTTCCCTATCCAAGAGACTGCTCACTGCTTCTGGGGAGATGGGTTTGAATATGTCAGTTGAACATGGGTAAAAAGACAGGTGAAAATGTAAGTTGTGATAATTGAAGGCTAAGTATTCTCAGTGAGTAAGTGATGGACTGGTGTTCAGAGTTGCAGAAAGAAACTGGAGAAGAAAGAAAAAGGGATATGTCTGTACAGAGAATTGGTCTGAGTTAAAGCTTCACTATCAGTTTTGAAACTTGAACAAATATTCTGCTTGTGTTTGCTATTGAGCTTCTTGCTGTGTGCTTTATCCACTGCAGAGGAAAGGCACTGCTAAAGAAAAACCACTACAATCTGTGGCTATAGACAGGCTTTCAGTTTGTGTGGGCTTTCCCCACATGAATAACCAGAGGTTGAGTGCAGTGATCATAAAGCTGAGTCGTTCCATTAGGAAGTCATTCTGCCCACTGTGGTCTCTCAGCCATTTGTGAGAGCAGCTAGACTAACAAAATGTGGTACTGACAGAAGAGCTTTTTCTTTTCATTGTTGCTTTTTGGTTTTCTTTTATTTCCCAGGAGAGCAGGTTAAGCTGACATGCAGGAGTAATTCTGTCACCTTAGATCCTAATATTTCTGACAGCAGTAAGAATAGAATAAACAAATAGGTGGGGGAGAAAATGTGAACTGGAGATGGGGAGAGAAAAGTCCCATATAGTACCTTCTTTTAAAACAACCCTTTTGTAATTTTGAAAAGCACTTAAGCTTCAGGTACACAGTGGTGCCATTCTCTCCCTGGATCCTTTGGGGGAGTGGGAATAGTGTAGTTTGATGCTCATTTCATGTGCTGCTCTGTTTTTCTGGCTGTTGCTCTTACTCACTTGCACATCTGGCCTTGGATATGCAGCACACCAACAGTAATATCACCAGTTTGGTTTCATTGCACTGATATAAACAAAAAAACCCCAGTCCTAAACCAAGACTTTATAAAGCCCAGAGTCCAAGAACAGAGCTGAAAGTAATTGGCTTTTTGTGCATAAAAATATATTTAATCTATATTTATTTAATAAGAACTGTTATAAATATTATTTAAATATTTTACTTTCAAAATTATATAGAGCAAGGTTTTCACTGTTATGTTTACATTTTCTCAGTTTTTTTTAGGAAATATAATTTGTGAAAAAAGTGTGTGGCCCTGCTGCATCAGGTTAGCTGTTATGACTCAGATGAACAATAAAGTTCCAGTTTTTCAGCAGTTCTTTCATATGTCAGATCTTATTACAATTTTTTTTTTNGAGCAGGTTAAGCTGACATGCAGGAGTAATTCTGTCACCTTAGATCCTAATATTTCTGACAGCAGTAAGAATAGAATAAACAAATAGGTGGGGGAGAAAATGTGAACTGGAGATGGGGAGAGAAAAGTCCCATATAGTACCTTCTTTTAAAACAACCCTTTTGTAATTTTGAAAAGCACTTAAGCTTCAGGTACACAGTGGTGCCATTCTCTCCCTGGATCCTTTGGGGGAGTGGGAATAGTGTAGTTTGATGCTCATTTCATGTGCTGCTCTGTTTTTCTGGCTGTTGCTCTTACTCACTTGCACATCTGGCCTTGGATATGCAGCACACCAACAGTAATATCACCAGTTTGGTTTCATTGCACTGATATAAACAAAAAAACCCCAGTCCTAAACCAAGACTTTATAAAGCCCAGAGTCCAAGAACAGAGCTGAAAGTAATTGGCTTTTTGTGCATAAAAATATATTTAATCTATATTTATTTAATAAGAACTGTTATAAATATTATTTAAATATTTTACTTTCAAAATTATATAGAGCAAGGTTTTCACNTTTTTTTTTTTTTTAAGAGTAAACTGTGTCTTTTTCTTCTGTCTTTTAAAATTGTAGATGCTAATTGCCCATTTTGTGTGTTCTGGAACTATGCTCTTTTAACTTGTACAGAGATCCTGAACACAAAGAAAATGTGCAAGACAAAAAGACATACAAAGAAGTTTCATCAGCACCGCACCAAAGTTTTAAGTAGGTCCATTTTAGACAGATTGTCAATATCAAGATCCCAAAATACAAATATTTTTGCTCAGAAAGATAGCTGTCTATGCACATTTGTCAACTGTTATGTTCTGTTTTCTATTGGAAAAAGAATCATTCATCATGTTGCAATCACTGTCCAGTGCAAAGCTGATCAACAGGCATAACCATTAATTCATATCTGTCCATAGATGTCAACCCTAAAGATGTATGCAGTTTTTATGAAAATAGTAAAAAAAAAAACAAACAAAAAAAATCAAGTAGTTGAATACAGGAGTCTTTAGAACCACCCTCACGTCCTTTTGAGGGATTTTACCCTGTAATGGGAATGTGAAAGAGATTGACTTTAGAGTTGATACTTGAGGAAAATAATCTTGGAACTGCAGAAAGTGCAAACAGCTTTTGAGTGTGGTTTCTTATCTAGGAAGGGAAATAGAAGAGAGAGAGAGAGATTTCTACTGATAATGTATTTTGATAGGTTTATGTCAAGGGAAGCTCTGAGAAACTTCTATGATGCAAAAATATTGGAATTCCTAATGCAGGCAGAAGAGCTGCTTTTATATGCATGTCCTTACCCAAAGAAAAGAAAAGAAGTCTTTCCCCAATCTTTCAACAGTTAAGAGTTATACATACTCTTTTCAGGGAAAAAAAAAGTTGAAATTTTGAATATCAGCAAAGTCATTGTTTGATGGCAACCCCAGTAGAGATCAGCAGGTTTGTATGGATAAGGCAGACCTAATAGATCCCATACTGATTACACGGTTAAGATGCTGATTGAGAAGAACTTTCACCCTAACTGATGGGATAGTCCTATTCTTCTCCTCAGTAGGATTTCCCTCTCTCCATTTGAAGCTGTGACTGGGCCTTTGACAAATGCTCAATTTGGAGTACTCAGGCTTAAAAGGGAGACTTTTAAAAATCTTTAATTGGGACTAAGCACTAGTTCCTCATGCAGCCCACTGTTTTGAACAAGGAGGCAGGACTAAAGAGTTAACTGCTTCCAATTGTAAATGCATCAGTGGCAGGCACATTACAAAGCTCTATACAATCCTGTGGAGTAAATGGTGGACAGCTCATCACAATTAAGCATGGTCGTCATAATGAAGAGCCAGAAGAGAGAAAAAGGGGCATGGGGAAAAACAGACCTCTTACAAATGTTTTATATGAAGAGAAATTATAGCTAAAAGGGATAGTAATTAGTTTAAAGAATAGGTGGTAATGCCTTCTCTTTGCAGAGAAAGAAAACTTTGAAAGATGGAAAATGGGTGAGTTTGTAGCTGCTGATCTGGAAAAGGAGAAAACAATTCAAAGCAATACTGTAGGTGGGTGTTTCTCAAAAGAGGCTGTGGTGGAAAGTGTGTGATCTGAGTAGTTTGCTCTTAGCATAGACAGTAGGCACCCCTGTGTTTGACAGAGACCCTGCATGCAGCCTTGTTTTCACTGGCATGCATCTGTGTTATTGCAGGTGCTTAGCAGAGGCAGAGATGCTCATGGTTTTCTTCCCAGCATTGCTCACCTCTGAGGAGGGCAAGGCCCGACTGGCTCCAGCTGAGAAGAATGCAGGGAAGAGCAAGGCTACAGCCAGGGTTGTGCTCTGGCCTTTTTGCAGTTTTCTGGCTAGCCAGTCACCTGTAAAAACAATTTGCATTCTGAAATTCATTGTTTGGGAAAGAAATGAGGAATGGCAGTAATCTGCAGGAGATTGCTAAAGAGCAGTGTAGGTGTAAAGCCAAGTACTGTGCTGCCTGTGAGATACAGGCTGT
Source organism: Aegithalos caudatus (assembly GCA_013389925.1). Classification (NCBI taxonomy): domain Eukaryota; kingdom Metazoa; phylum Chordata; class Aves; order Passeriformes; family Aegithalidae; genus Aegithalos; species Aegithalos caudatus. The sequence continues at coordinate 224,850 of WEIU01004657.1, forward strand.
GGGACACTACTGGGAGGTGGAGCTTTCTTTTCCCAGCATCATTGAATTTTTGTGTGTCTTCCTAGCACCAGTCCCATTGTGTGTGTCTTGGATAAGAAGGATCTGTGTGTCATTAATAGAAACACAGTACACTCCACATAGACTTCCTGCTGTTTGGATAGGTGTGAAGTGCAGTCATTTCCCATAAAGCTGATTGAGTTTTGTGCTGCTGGGATCAACTTCTACGGCTTGGCTGTGTATTTCTGTGTTACAGCACATATCTTGAGGAACTGCAGGATAACTGCATTCTTTATTTTTTAGTCTGGAATTTTGGAACCACAGTCATCATGACAACTGTGGAATCAATGTTGGTGTTAGCACTGTCTGTGTCTGTCACATGGCACAAAGTAGATTGTGTTATAGTAGTGAATGGATAAGGATTTCTCAGATGTTTCTGCCTGTAGTAGCATGTGTAGTATCCTTTGTGCTCAAAAAGAGGAAAGTTATTTGTAGTAAGAGCCTGATCATCTATTAGTAAGTGGGTGACTGTTGTGGGACTTCTTTAGTCTCTCTTGTCCCGGGGAAAGAAAAATTGGCATTGCGGTTGTCTCTAATCTGTCACCTGAGTTCTCGTGGAATTTGCCTACTTCTACAACATCCATCAGTCTCCAAGGATGAATAATATCCAGCTACACGTGCCAGTAGTTGTGGTATTGCTTCAACAACCCATAGATTCTACTGTGGTTTTTGTGGTTAAAGTGGAGACATGCAAGATAGAATTTTAAAATGCTAGTTTTCCTGCTGTTGAAATCAGTAGTAAGACTTGTGAAGGAACAAAGTTGGGCCTTCTTTTGGCACTTCACAAAGCTTCCTGTAAAATATTTGATTTTTTTCATTAGTTGTACATATTTGCTTGTCATGGCTTCGTAGAGAAAGCTGTAGCAAAAAGATTCTTTCATCATTGTTCTCTGCAGACCCAAAATCAATATTTCTGTGACTCCCATTTTCTTTAAATCATCTCTGATAAGGTCTGCTTTAGCATTTGAATATGTGCAAATAAGATGGATTCATGGCCCCAATTACATTTGTCTTGTACATGAACAAACAGTATGATTAGAAATTTAAAGGATAAAACCTGTACCAGTGCCTTCATCACGAGTTATGTAAATATAAGCCCTTTGAAAATTACATTTCATTGGTACCAATTGATGCAGAAGGGAAACCAGAACCTCAGAAGGCAGGTATTCTGCTGAATGATCAGGAATGCAGGAGTGTAAAATTGTAAGCACTATAGAGATTAGATTCTTCAGGTATCTCCAAACACTTCTTAAAGGTTTGTGGTTTTTTTTTGAGTGAGAAAAAGAGAAATTTATATTGTGTATTTTACAAATTAAGAAAAGTAATGTTGTGTTTGTTTAGATTTAATACGGGGCTGGATGTAGGCTGTGGGATATTGACAGAGAATAGAGGACAGAGGATGCTGATAGAAGGGTAACAGACACTCAACATTATTGTGAAAGAAACTTGTGTCCTTAAAATACTATTATGCAGACAAAATGTTGGAAGAAGAATCTGTATGAAAATCTTGAAAGAATTAATAGAGTTTTGTGTCACATTAATACACATAAAAACCTAGGGTAAAAATAGGAAGTTTGAAGAAAATTTATTTTCCCACTCAACCTCCAAAAATAAGTTGTTTTATTGCTTTTTCATATCTATGTTTATGTGGAGGCTAAAATTCCAATAAATTATTTGGTTTCTCTGCAGAAAGCTGTCCTCAACCTGTAAAAAAGTGTCTCTAACTCTGGTCTTTAGTCGAATACTGAGCCTCTACCAGATCAGTCAGTTCCTGTCATTTTACAGAAATACCCATCTTGGAATACTTAATCCCTGAAGTTTGATATAACAGAAGGAAAGCTCTTTCATAAACTATGCAGGAGCTGGGTCAGAGAGCTCAACATCTTTAGAAAATTGTTTCCGTGGGATTTTATTTTATTTAACTCTTTGGCTAAGCAGAGAGACAAAGTTGGAGGTGATCCAAACGCAAAAATATGTAACAGAAATTGCCAAGGCATACGAAGAACATAACTGAAAAGGGAGAGCACAGGATGTACCCAAACAATGAAAAATTCCATCATTTTTAAAGATCATACTGGCAAGGAAAGGTAGCAATTGATGGAGGCCAGGCTTATCATACTTTCTTGAAGTTTTAGCAAAGTTCTAGAGAATTTTTCTATCAGTCTGTGAAGTATAAATTAGGCATTTTGTAAAGACCCTCAGTCAGTCATCTGGTGGAATCCCAATGCAAAGATGAATGGGTCAGGACAAGACTGTGAGGTTGTGGGTACCAAAGTCTCTGCAGAATTGCATCTCAGCCACAGGCAATTGCAAAGCAGAAATCTCTTCATTACAAAGGTTCTGGTTTTTCTGGAGGGTGATCTTGTAAGAGTGAACACAGCAGCCTGACCACCCTGCCTCTGTTTGGATGGTTAGTGTGTCCACTTTCTCGTTTGTATCAGACTGTGACTGGAAATCAAGCTTTTTCCTGAGCTGCCATTTACAGAAACAGTAATATTCATTTTAAGCTTCAATGTCTATGAATGCTTGCTAGCATTTAAATGCTAGCATTTAGCTAGGAAATGTTCTTTATGAACCGGTATTTTTGTCAAATCAAAACCTACCAAAAGTGCCTTAACTGTAAGATTTATTAATAATTGGAAATTTGTTATTTAATCTAGAGTTTAAATGTAGTTACATATGCCAACTTAATGCCACAAAATAGCCTAAGAATATTCTTAAGCAGTATGTCAGCTAAATTTTATTGCAGTTCCATTAGTATTACCATTAAGCAGCTGACTAAAGGTCATAATGAATACTTACTATTTTATATCACCCAGGAGGTACTAAGTACAGCTGGAGTCTATTTCACTACTTGAACACATATAATAGTCGACAAATTGTCGATCAGTGGATATGTCCATCTTATCAAAGTACTTTGTCTGCCCAAGTATCTAGCAATTCTTCTGGTGTGCATTGCATAATAGATGGTGGAGGGTTTTTTTTTAAGAAAGGGAAGTTCTTATTAAAGGGCTGGTTGCTGCAGTCCTACTTTAAGCGCTGCCTATAATTCTGTGCTTGTAGTGACATTTCAGAAATGCAGTCAGGGCTTGCATGATTCTTGCTCACCAGTTTAACAAGTGGGGTAACAGCTATTGAGATTTCTGGTCCTCAAGATGATGAAAAGGATTCTGTAGATTTTGTTTTGTTGATGCTTTGTTGCTACTGCTTCTCATACTTTTCTGACCATACAATTCCTTCTACTGATGCCAAGTTCTGCTGGAACAAGAAGATTATGCCCTTACTATAATTGTTTTAACAGCTGTTGCAAAATAAGTCTTGGCCCTTACCAAACCAGTTCTGTGCATTTAGAATGGATTTCTTTTAGAAGATTTGGTGGAAAAAATAGATGGCTTGATGAATGCAGTGATTTGAGCTTTACTCTGCATGATAAATATCATGCAGAACTGTGTGAGCAGCATGGACTTGGGATCTTTTTAACTGTTGTTATCTATCTGATGTTGTTCAGCAATTTTATTTGCAGTAGGAAAGCCCTGGCTTTAAGTAGAAACACTTGGTGTTTTCAATTATTGATTTCTCCTGTTTCAAGTTGATTTTATGAGTACACAGAGCTACACAGGACAAAGGGACAACTTCTTTATGAAATATGAAAAAATATTCCACAATCATCTTGGTCCTATTTCTTTTCACTACAGAAAGTCTATGAAACTTCAGACTGCATTCAATTTCACATTCATTTTGGCAGCAATAGTACTGTAAAACTGCTCATTTCCTACAGGGCTTTTGCAATATGTATTTTAGCACACACATTCAGCAATGACTGACTTTTGATCTAAAATGAACTAAAAATACTTTATTATCAAAAACTCTGTGTATATATGTGAATGAAAGAGAAAGGTTAGCCCTCAGCTGTGTTTACCTTAAATGTCTTTTGACATTAAATTGTTCAAAAGAGAATAATTTACACTCAAATATGATTATATTAACAAGCAAAACCAGGATCCTCATCTAAAAGTTTATGCTTTAAAGACCTCAGGTGAGTGAATTTATTTCCTTTTCTTCATAAACACAAATTTTCTTCTTTTCAGCAGCAAGTCTTTCTTCCCCTTTAGTCTGTTAGCACTAGGCAATCTCTCACTATTAGTGGCAAATTGCAAGACAAGAAAGGGTTAAGTTTTTATGGCAAGATACCTTGTTGGCCTTATCAATCAGAGTAATTAGTTAATTCAGCAGCCACAGTTCAATGAGACTTGATGTCCAAATGTTGTTCTCCACACCTCACCCTGGCTGAAGCTGGGAACGTCACTGAGGCCACAAAAGAAATGGGATATCTCAGAAATGTACCAAATCTCATGGTTATCACCAAAATATGTGCTGGTCAGGTGGGGCTCAGCAGAGCTGCAAGCTGAAATTTTGCCTTGCCATAAAAGGGACCAAATAGATCTGTCTTAGACTTTCTTGTCAGAATGTCTCAATCTGATGAGAACAGCGAAGCCGCATTGAGATTCAATGGAAATTGAAAAAATGCAGACAGAAAAATGGGAATGAAAATGGAGAGATATTTTGAGAGCACCAGAGACTTAAAACCCCAAACGTTCTGTACTGTATCAGAAAGAAATAAAAGCCACACTCGTAGTAAGTGGCTTTTATGCTCTCTATACACTCACATATCAGTTGACATCTCTGTTAAAGTTCTTTCAGACTGGAAGTAATGGAATATAAAAATTCAAAAGAGAAGAAATGATGATACCTGCTGACAGAATCAAGGACTATGGCTTTTGCAGCGTGTTTAGGGTAAAAAGATACTCCCCAAATATCCACAAACCCAAAGAATTGCATAGATCATTTACTAGATGGAAACTTCCAAATTCTTCTTAGTGAAGAAAAGACCTCACAGATATGATTAAATAAACACACTTGGACAGAAACATGGTGATGTGTCCAAATACTGCATAAGTACAAAGAACAACTTTAAAACCCATTAGTTGCTTAGCTAAAGAAGGTCTTTAAAAAATAAACATTTTGGGTTTAGTTAAAAAGGCTTAGGTGACCTCAGTTCAAGAGTCCTAAAAGACTTTGCTGAGATGATTTCTGGTCAGCCTCTTTATTTATACTAAATGGTGATTTTTTGTGTATTTTAAAACCCAAGTCATAAAACTGTGCTAGTGCACAGGACTGCGGGCACAATGGTTTTGATCTGTATAAGTTAATTAGCTTGCTATTGATTGCAGGTAAATGAATGGAAATGTTGGTTGTGAATTCAATAAAGATTTACAGAATGGAAGCGTAGTTCATGGCTGTCACATAGTTTTATGATGAAAACACCTTGTAAAACAAACTTTCAGTTTCCTCATGTGGTTAGAAGTCTAACAAAAGCCTAACAAATGTACTGTCTAGACAGAGGGTATTTAGGCTTCAAAAAACTCTTACTGCCATGTTGGAATTAAGAGGAACAGTAGCCCAGTCACAGCAGTATCTACCAAGCAAATTGAAGCTGCCCTCACTGGCAGATGCCAAAGAGGAGTTTTCAGTGAAGAGTGCTTACTCTGTGGGATGTTTCCAATGGCATCCTGCTAGGACTGATTCTGCCAATGTTTGGTGTCATCTTCACTGATGGGACACCAAGTCCCAACACCTTGGCCAAGAATATTTTTGGACTAGGATTAGTGGAAAATCATGAAGGAGGGCATCCTCAGGTTTTTATCACTTTGTGTCACATAGACTCTACCTTCTTGGAATAAAATGCATTTTGACACACTCAGGTGTAAGGCTGTACAGAGGAGACAAGTGTCAACAGACATGACAACTGCATCCTGTGAAACAGTCACTGACTTGAAAGATTTTGAGGTCACAGTGGCAGGAATGATGAACTGGAGCTCTTAGGGAAGTGTGCTCAGAAAGGCCAGTGGGATTCCTGGATGTGGCAGTAGTGGGCTGGAAAGTGATTTTTACCTCCAACAACTGAGTAAGTGTTTCCCAATCAATACTCTGCTAACTGTTCTCTTGCAGGCCCTCTGTATTATCTGGGGAGGCAGCTTGTCTTTGTCATTGCTGTTCATGCTTCTTTAGCTCAATATTATAGGCAGAAGGTTATGAAGCAGAAGAACAGGTACCCAAGCAATTTCTCAGATAAAAGCCCTGAAGTACAGAACTTGTTCACCTGAGATGGTCTGTGGTCAAGGCACTAAAGGAGTACTTGTGTGTCCTGGAGCTGTTACTGGTTCCGTGCAGCTTTTCTGTGAGACTTGGAGCTGGTTTTGACACCATCTGTGGTGGTGCTGAGAGAGAGAAAGTTGTGATCCTTACTCTTGAGATGCATTTCCTCTGGGACATCATAGAAATCATGCTTTGATGTCATGGTTTGAAGTCATTCCCATCTTCAGAGTAGGGCCAATGCCTCTTCCCAGTCCTGGGGCAACCTGAGGGGTGAGCACATGAATGGCAGTGTGAGCCCCTTAGGGAGAGCTTTGGAAATGCCTTGTGTAGGGGCATATACAAATGTTTTCCTCACAAATGCTAAGCAGAAATGTCAGCCAGTCTTGCTGAAACCTGATTGCAAATTTGTTTTAAAACTATTTTTAAATGTTTAAGACTTAATTTTAAATGTTTTAGCATCTGTGTATTTGTAGAAGTGATTCAGTTCCATTTTAGGACTGGATATCCATTTACATTCAAGAATGTATCACTCCTTTATTAAATATATACTCCAAGGCCCTAACACACTGTCTCCAAATAGCAGTTCTACATTCATGTATTCTTTATCACTTCTAAAACATTTAGTTCTGTGTAAAACATTTAAGTTCCTTGCTGTCTGTAAGTACCATGGTAGCCATGCACATGGCCAGAGAAGACAAAGATTGACTGTTTATTAACATATTAATTAAGGTTTTAAAATTCAACAAGTCATTTTAAATGACATAGATAGAAAGACATCTTCATACAGAAGTGTTTTTAGATTAAATACAACTTACTGGAAGACAGTAAGCCTAAATATGTGGGAAGACCAGAATTATGCTCAAACTGGTCAAAATAAGCTACATTTGTCTTAAAAACTGTTTACTGACAAAATTTTTTATGTTTTTCTGGCCTTTAGGTAGTCAGAATCTTATTAACATTTTTTTCCAACTTCTTTGTAAGGGGTAGTAGCTCAGTCATTCGATAGCTAACTGACAATAATTAGCCTATTATGATGATTAATGCTTATTCAGGACATTTAATTTGCATGCTATAAGCATGGTGAGACAGCTAATTTGAAGTTATGCCAAATACAGTATTTAGTTTTTATATACAATGTTTGTTTGCCTTTCCAAATATAAAATAATTGACAAGAATAATCATAGCTGAGGATGTTAGGTCAGCAAGTTTTCATTTCTCCTTTTAATAACAATGATGTGTTACTTAGTGAACCAATTAGCAAGGTAAACTTTACTTGCATTAAAAAATGCATAAGGCTAAGGAAGAATTCCTAAATTGTAGTTAATGGAATGTCAACAAAGATGCATATTCTGTCATTTTTGCCCAGGTGAGAACCATCTGTCCCAGATAGATAGCGTTTCTCCAACTTCTCACAAGGAAGAAGGATACAAGGTCATTTTCATGCACCTTGTAATCAGGTTTGACTTTATGAAAGTCAATTAAGCTACTAGGCCTCAGCCATAGTTTCAAAGAAGTAGACAGTGAAAGAATAAATGTCTTTAATCATGGTTGCTAGAAGCCTTCACTTTTTTCCCTAGGAAATTGCTCCATATTCATGTGGAACTTGCATCTTGTTCAGGATATTTGGAGGGACAAATTTTCCTTGCTGCTTCTGATTGCTTGGGTTCTTTGACCCAGACAGCAGAGCACACTTCAAAATGTGATGCTCTTCTCCAAAAGCTTCAGTGCCTCTGGATTTGAAGCTTAAGTCTCCTTAAGTATGCTTCAGAAGAAAAAGCCAAGAGGGGAAACACGTAGAGGCTTGTAAGAGAAAAAGGATGTCTGCAGCAGTGTTTGGGAAGTGATCTGGTGCTTTTGGAAGATAAGGGAAAGACACGTTTCTCTATGGGAAGCGTTGGTGTTTCCTTCAAAGTCCTCCTTAGGTTTCAGCCTTTGAAGCAGCAGGCATTGCAAAATTCCTTCATGGGCATCATATAAAAGTAGATAGCATGTCTATGTTCATGTACCAGTCAAGCCAGTCATCCCTGCTAATAAATATTTCTGCTTGTTTTCTGCAAAAGGCATTTCTGCCTGTTCTTTCCAGCTAAGCAAATGGCTGGACTGTGGGTCACTGATGAGAAACAGAAGAATCTATCTTTTGTGAAGTGCCCAAAGGCATATTTTTAATTTTTTTTAACCATCTACCAAACTCAAATTTCAAATACCTGGGATATGTTGCAGGATATTTATTCTTGTTCATGCCATTGTTTCCTCAAACTGCTGAGAAAGCAAAGTGTCTGGATGCTTTCTGACTCTGAGGAATAAGAGGGGGAAGAGACAATTGTTCTCCTAGAGGTGATGACAAGACCCCAAGTCTCTGTCACTTGCCCAGGGTCCTTTTAACCTTTTGTTATTTGGAAGAAGCTGGCAGTCTGTATTAATCTGTGTGAAAAATAGTGGACCTATTTCTGTCCATTTGACCTCCCTACCCTGAAGTGATCACAAGCCAGTCAGGCAGGTTATAGCCAGCACTTCCTCCAGCACTCCCACTTTCTGGCTGAAGCACAGTCACAGCATTAACCCCACTCTTCCAAGGAGACAATTAGCCTGCCCTAAATCCATTAAAGGAGAACAGAGCAGCTATGCCTGCACATGGTGAACTAAGGAAGGCCAGGCATGGACCTGTGTGCATCCACAGGGCTCCAGTGCCCCCCAGCCATGGCTTTGGCCCAGGCCTAGGCTGGCCCTGCCCTCGGTGATGCCAAGGTTTAATGAGCAGGATGGATGAGGGCTGCTCCCATGGTGGGGCTGGGAAGAATTTGGCCCACAGACAGGAGCCATGCCACACCACTTAGGGCTTTGTCCCTTTTTTGTTTACAGTTACAGATGCAGAAAAATGAGAAACTGTCCACAGTTTCTCAGTAAGAATATGGGGAATCACTGGTTATCCACCACCTACTTAGATCCTCTTTATTTTATTTTTCTATTACATCTCCCAATACTTCATTACCACCTTTGTAACTTAGAGGAGTGCAGGGACCAATTTAAAATCCATTGAAAGAGCCTTTGGCTTTCTGTAGTGGCTGCTGGATCAGGGCCAGGGGGTATAAACTGCTAGTGGCAAGTTTACAACAGGGCTCCCTTTGTGGGTGCCACTGCTGGGGCTTACTGAGGTGGCTGAACACTTTAACAAAAGTGATTTTGCAGATTAACCCTGTGACAAGCTGTGTGTTCTCAGTGGGAACTCTTCCAAATTTTTAAAAAACAATTATAGTTCTCTGTCCATGAATGCTGGACTATCACATTCTGCCAACACAGGGAAGCTTCAGAGAGGATTTTTTGGGCTGTGCTGAATCTCTCCCTTTGTACTCTAACTAATCTAATCAAAGGCTAATTTGCTACTTGCTTTATTATCCCTATATTCAAATACACACAATGCAGTATTTTGTGAGCTTACTTCGGAAATAGATTCTAGCAAGGTTAAAAAAAATATTAGCTTCCTTGCACTGTGTATATACCCACTTAGTACTACACTAGTCATGCATTAAAAATACCTCTGATCTGCTATTGCCAGGGAAAATTAACTGTAAACTGAAAGGAAAAGTGGTGCATTGCACTTCAGGCTCAATCCTGCTCTTTCAGTCTTGGATTTATTCAGGTCGAGAATAATATAAATACATTAGTCAGTAATTTGGTTTTTACTCATTCACAGGCGAAAATCATCATTTCCTTAGTTTGATAAAAACTGTTCTGATGGAAATGCAAATCTTCAGGAAAAGTTCTGAAATGGTTTAAATTGTCCATTGCATATTTTTGATCACTTACATGAATTCAAGGACCACCCTACTTGAAGCAAGGCTCTCAGTTAAGCCAAAGAATGAAATGTGTTCCTGGGTGAGCAGCTAACTAAGAAAAATATAGTATTAAATTCTACCTGTGTTGGTGGTTGGAAAGCAAAGAAGTTGCATTACTAATGGATAATTCAAACTGATTAATTATTACAACAAATTCTCTTTTTGAAAAATTGAAAGAGTTCTTAGCTGAAAAGTGTTGAAGCTCAGAGAGTAGGCTCACTGTAGGTTTTCTAATGAAGGATTATTCTTTTTTGTTACATATGGGATCATTTGTAGTCAGGTTTCATTTTTGTTGTTGTTGAAAACTTAGCTTAAACCTGTCCTTGAGAAGCTTGGAAGTGCTTGATATGTTAGTGCAGCCTTGAATTCACCATGCACAAACAAAAAATCCAGCCATGTGGAAGTTGCAGTGGTGATTTCCCAGCAACCAGTGGCTTGCAAAGCATTTATTTTTTAGTATTTCAGTTGTGATTTGCTACATTCTGCTCTTTTTTTTACATAACACATAAAGGTCTGTTGGTGGTGGTGTATCATTGATACAATTCTCCTGCAACCAAAAACAAAGAAGGCAGTAGTGCTTTTAATAGAGGGTGCCTGATTGATAAGCTAGCTGCAGCCAAACCTGCTCTGGCTAATTGTCTTTCAAATGCCCTCATTAATCAAACAGAGGAGTAACTCTGACAGGAGGGCTGTCACTGTTTTCATGATTTCCTACCACTCACCTCACAGTGTGAGACCTGGCTGCTTACCCAAATCATGGCCTTTAAAGCAGTTTTAATGCCTGCTCACTGCAGAGCACACCTGGCTTTGGTGGGATGGGGGCCTGCCCAACTCGGAGGCATGATCTATCCCAGGAGACCAATTTAGCAGTTATTTAATGATTCATAGCTTGATGTCTGGAAATGAGTGCTCCACACGATAACATACATAAACAAATTTAATTAGTTTTTGCCTTTTTTGCATAAGTAGCCACCAGTGTATTAAAGCTGCAAACAAAACAGGTAGGCTGCCTGGAAAGTCATTGAAGCTGGTTAACAGCAGATCTTTGTAAAAGGCTATGGTGCTTTCTTTCATCTGCTGATAGTCACTGATGCCTCTTTGGTCAGGTCCTGAAGTTGCTGGGTTTGCTTATTAAGAACAAGGGAAGCAGCTCTCTCAACTAGCTCTTACTTAGGTGTTAGAATGACATATCTGCAGTAAAAACTGGCAGCCTCTCATCTACTTCCCTTCAAAGCAGCAGAACATAATTTTTTGAAACTGTTTTAAAAGGATGTGCTTCATATATTTCCTGTTTTGCAATCTATTAGAAATATCATTTAGTAAACATCAACCTGAGTTATTGTTCAGAGTTGGGATTTATATATTTGCATTTTTATTGAACATACATGAAAACATTGAAAAATTATTTGTAGTTGTGCGCGCTACAAAATAGGGCAAAAATACTTAATGCTTAAGAAAGCAAATTTAAAGCTTAAGGGACAGAATTTTTTTAACCTTCTTTTGCAACACTGCATAATTAACACTGGTGATGTATGAAGTGTATGGAGGTTTGTTTCTCTGCTGCTAAGTGTTTCATATTCTCTGTGGAGTAGAATTCTAGAATTGATAGTCCAGAATAATATCTTGTCATTCTCCTAAGCAATAGAAGTGAATATATTTTGCATGAAAAAAAGTTGTATTTTGCATATATTCATATTAAGTGAAATTCTTACTTTAATAACATTTCAGGGCTGAGAATTATTCAGCCAAACACATTACAAATATTTTATACTGGAGGGTTTCTTTGAACTCCAGACAGCAGAGCTATATAGCCTGTCTTTTCTTCATCTGGGAATAGTTCCTACCCACCAAGTGGAATATTTACTCCTATGAGAGGTGCCTTTTTCTTTAATAGGGCAGTTTGATCATAAATTTTTGCAGATCTTGTTTTTAGATTACAAACTGTCTAAACCAGACACCTTGTTTTCCTGAGCACGCAGAGGAAAATCTTAGCATGGAATATGTTGGTTCCAGGAATCCTGCAGTCATCACTTTATAAATGTGCTTGATCTCAGACTTGAACAGGGGGGACCAAGCTATGATTTAAGATGATAGTCTGCTATCCAAAAGTGAAATTCTGTCTCCAGCAAGTTCAGTGGAAACTTTGTTATTGGTCTCAGTGGGGCCAAATTTTATTTTTGTTGAGGTATTGTGAACTTTGAAAGCAATTTAGACTGGGAAAGAAGGGGGGGTCTGGGGACAAATTGCTTTTGACCTTTTTCTTTTAGAAATTTAACAGAGACCATTGGCTCATTTCTGCCAGTACCTCCCAACACCTATCAGAAAATGTATTTTCTCTGAGTCACTATTAATTTTATATCATGGCATTTTATTTTATTAGGAGAGACAGCATTCCAAGTGGTGTGATTTATAGGACATGTATACCTAGGTAGATACTGCCTCCTGTTTTCTCTTCTCTATAACCCAAAACAAAGAGCCTTAGAGGGATATATTAAAATCTAGCTACCTGCTCCTAAAATTTGACTGAATTCAACAAAACCAGTAACATGTGGGTAAACATTTTCAAAGGCCTATGATTGATTTTATGAACTCATTCAATGCCTGTAGGTTGTGCTCCGTGGACACTCATAAGGATTTCTGATTAGTGTCATTGTGCCCCCTATAAATCTATTTTCTCAGGAGTCTATATCTTGGTAATAAAAACTTGTCCTGCAGTGAAAGGTCTTGGCATAATGGCAGAATTATTACTATTTTTACTGCATTTGAAAAGTAATTCTAGCACTTTGTCCCCATCCTCTAGAAACAGGTTTTTGTGGGGTTTTTTGTCTGTATAATGCAACCCCTTTACATTTGTTTGGTGATTTAATTAGGTAATATTAATCAGTATACACTTTCTTTCTTACATAGATTGTTGTGGACCCTACAGGTCCAGCCTTGTTGCTGTTACCTGCCTATGTTGACCTCTGGCAGACGTAGTCCATAGGGTCCTCACTTGGGAAAATCTGTCAGCTTCTGGCTGTATTCCTGTTGGCTTTTTCAGGTTTGGACTCCCCAGATCAGGATGGCCCTTTAGGATATAGTGAGGAATGGAACTTTGTGTTTAAGTGTCTTCCCAAGAGCTATGAGATGTCACACCATTTTAAGATTTCACGCATGGGTTCTTCAGCTGGGACCAGGAGCCCTTTCAGGCTTGGTCATCTGATGTTTTGTATATGTTGAATATGGCCTATAGGTCTGTTAAAAAGCACAGATTATTATTCAACAGGATCCACAAAACAGACAGTACAACACCTAATTTCTTTTGAGCCTGGCCAGAGGCTGCTGCTCAGAGTTAGTACAGGTACCACCTTGATAATTGTTGCTGTACCTGCTCCTCAGGGAGGAGCAGTGCTGGACAAGTGCTGCCTCCTGTAAAAGGTGATGTTCTTGCTATCCAGGTAAATGAGGAGTTTATTTTTATTCTGACTGGCCTCCTAGTGGCAGTGATTCCCCTCTGCAGCCAGCTCAATAAAGCATTTGAACGGGAAATAAATGTAGTGATTTATGCTTTAGGTCTGTCTATGGAATATTCAGTGTATCTGTTGTTGAGAAAGGCACTCTGCTGTTCCCTTCTGAGATCAGGCATAGGCTTTAGCTAAACCTATGCTTTACTTATTTGTGGAACTGTTATGAATCATGCAAAAAAAATTGTAAAATGCTTCCCTAAAAGATGTGCTGAGTGTAGCACCTGATTGCAGGTAGTTAAGAGCAACAGTGTTTAAAAAGTGCTAAAAATCAGGAAGTGGGATGGAATTAATAGATGATAATTCCTGTGTGAGTCGGGCATCTGGAGCCAGCACTATTCCCAGCCTGGCCACGCTGGGGCCTGGATTCTGCCTTTGCATGAGCAGGAGAGGAGGATCTGCCACAGGGCAGCTGCAGGAAAATCAGCAATCAGATCCCTAATAACTTGAGTGACTGCTGCAGGCACTCTTTTGAGCAAATAGATTGCACTGTAGCAACACAGTGCAGAGTGATATTCTGGGTTAGGAAGACTGAAATAACTGGATAGAGTTGAATGAAACTGATTAATTTTTTGATGGTTTTATCTGGTCGTGTGCCAAAACTTATTTTCTTTTATCTAGCGATAATAGTTGTGATATATTAAGAATAAGCAAGATTATAAAGGAGTTTGTATTAGTAGTTAAAAGGCTATTTCAACTTACTTTTCCTTGTTTTTTTCATGTATAATTTTAACTATAACTTCAACAGTGTATTGGCTACATCTTTTCTAAAAAACAAGAAAAAACCACCCAAAACTTACAAAACTAAGGTGGTCATATAATACTTATAGAACCATTTTGGTTTTTTTGTGTTGCAGAAACAATGTTGCTCGTTCAGATCTGGTGAGAATGAGGTTGGGAGTACATCGGTGGAGAAAGACATAGGGTAAGAATTTGTCATTAAAGGAAAAACATACAGGACTGTCATCTAAGTAAATGCTGATGGATCATGGATTAGACTTTATCTGAGGGCTCATTTAGCCCTTAGGTATGGAGTATGTCTGTGAATACAGTGCTAATGGTGATTATTTCTCTGATGGATCATCTGCTCAAAAACAATAATTGATAGGACCCTGCTGAATTTGTAACATCACCTTATCCCATGGGAAAAATGCATAGATGGGAAGAGCTCTATGATGAAATGGAGGTGTATGGTGCAGTTTCTCTCTTTCAATATTTTCTAGTACTTGATTTGTTGTTATGAAATCTTAACACTAAAAACTGAAATTTAATATCAAACTTCAGCAGAAAAATGTGGTTACTGGTGAAAGATGTTTATTGGATTTTGGTTTATAATAACAAAAGTATCTGGGCTGAAAGTGCTTTACTGATGGATTTAGAACAGGTATTTGATGTAAATCAGCTCTGAATAGGACATAAGAAATCCAAGAGTTACACTTCAGAAAAGTCAAAATAATTTTTGCCTTTTAATTGTTTTTATTGTATGAACTTACCATCTTGAAACTATGAAGGATTAAAACAATGGAATTGTTTCTATAAGCCAACTTAAATATAACCCAGGAATTTGGTGAAATTTTTCATTTCAAGGGACAGATACATAACACTGCTAATTTGTCATGCTGGGTTTGAGCTCTGAAAATTGTGGGTGAAATTCAGATGTCTTCACCAAGATATCAGAAATGTAGATATCAAAGGCTGGGGAAGTCACCCTAGATTCACTTTACAGTCAACTGAGGAAAAATGGGCACCTTCAGAGAGTGATTCATCTCAGCCTAAAATAGGCAGGTCAGACAACTTGCCCCCTGGATGTGCCTGTTTCTGTCCATTGAGTGTAGGAAAGCCTACAGTGACAAACTCAGAATTAAATGTGTAACCTTTCAGTGTGTAAAGCCAGGTTAGATGAATCCCACTGTGTGGTGAGGAGGACAGGCTCTGCCAGCTGTGCTGGGGTGAATAACAGCTTCCAGGGGTGCTGCAGTGGGAATGTTTCTGGAGGGAATTGAGAAGAAATTCTGGACGTCCTCAAGGCAAATGAGCCCAATTATGATTTTTGGGGTTTATTTACTTTTTAGTTTCATTTTCCAGTAGGTAGTTTTATTTTGTGTGGAAAAAAATGGAAATCCTGGTGTTTGTGTTTGTTCCTTGGGTTTTTGTTTTGTTTTTTTTT
>WEIU01004657.1:246089-287897 GCA_013389925.1 Aegithalos caudatus
TTTTTTTTTTTTTTTTTTTAATGCTTGGGAACCACATGGCTTAATTTTAACTGATCTTGATGAAAGAAGCTTTTAACTTCACCATCTTTCAGGAACCAAATTGCTAACGTCTCATGGAACTGATGGCAGTACTGCAGGGCAGTGTTTGGGAAAGATCTTAAAAGTCAAAAGTCTTGATCCGTGCAATTAATCAGTGGAAGTTTGTGCTGCAATAGCTTTGAAGAAACAGTAGTTTCAATGAACTATCTAGTAGTTCTAGTTAGGGCTTTTATAAATATTATTGTATTATTGGAGCATTGCATAATTGCAGGAAAACATCTTTTGCGTTACGGTCAAGTGCAACCCCAAAATTTGGAAATATGTTCAGCAAAGTATTTCGTGAACTTCCTTTGTGTTGCCACCTCACATGGGAAGGAGGAGAAGTCATGTATTTTGCATTTCTGTCCTTTGACATGCGCTGCAGATGCTCTGGCTAACTGACTTGAGTGCCTTGTCATGGGCTAGTCCATATGGAAATCGCAAAAGATTCCATCTGGGTTTCTGTTGGAATAGTCTACCTTAATTTAATCCTTAAAGCAGAGTCAGGCTCATCTTTCTACTGACTGTGGTAGATGGAGATATCTTCTCAGCTCATTCTTGAGAAGATGTAATGGCCACCAACCCTAGTGTTGTCTTGACTGTGCCATGAATTTTGAGCACTTTCTGGTTTCATTGTGCTGTGGACTAGGCCCATGTGTGATTCTGCTTATTGCTCATTCCTCTCAGTGTACCTGAAAGAGGTGTTTCTAAATGTCCTCACCATGCATGAATTCCAGCCTCACCCCATGTACTCCATCCCCTATGTTAGATAAATGCAATTCCTTTAAAACCCACTTCTCTGCAAACACAAGAAGCATGTGGCTTTCTGTGAGGTCTTTGCTCTATTCTATACAAGAGATGGGGCCTGCTCTGATGCTTGAGGGCATCATTAAGAGTGCTCTACACACAGACCCCATGTTTGTGGTAAGAGAGTGGTGACTTCTCTTATGTCAGTGATGGCTGTGGGGATGGAGGCAACAGCTCCAAGTTTCCAGTTCTTTGATGTTCAGAAAAGCATCAAACATCTTATGGTAGTGTGGAACCACTACGTTAGATCATAGATTATTGAGGCATGCCAAGTCTGAGAAATGGCACTGGAGAGATAATATTTTCTGCAAAAGTGGAGTTTTCAAGATAGCTCTAAAATGCAAACTTATGTAGAGGACATGGCAAAAAAACCCTCCCTGTTGGAAGAAGTATTGTGCACAAGTAATCACAGTCCCCTGGCTGTTTGGGGAGCAAAGGGAAGGAATCTCCATGCTGCTGCTAGAGAAACTGTGAGAGCCCACTCTCACAGCACCTGGATTTAGATTGTTTTATCCTGGCATTACCAAGGCTGAGGTTTAGCTGTGATAGAGCTCTCTCCTTGACACTGGGCTTGGATGACAGTGCTTTTGGCACTGGGAGTGACAGAGAGAAGTCTGTGTGATATCACTGTATGTAATATATTGATACTGGCTCTCCTTTTATTAGCTTGAAACAAAATGGATTAGATGAACAAAAGGGATTCCTTGGAAGCTCCATTCAATTATTTCACAGTGACAGCCAGGGAAAAACTCAGTCTATGCCCTGGATGTAGAAGTTCCTACTTCTGATCAGAAAGCATTGTGGTGCTTTCAGCACATCAATGGCTAAGCAATGACTCCACAGTTTAATACTTTATCTCCTGACCTTTCAGTCAACATTCCCAACTGCTTTCCAGAGACAACTTCTCCAGAGGTTCAGCTGTAGTCAAGGTCTCGTGACAGGGATAGTCCTGGCCATGCACTTGTGGGGACACTCTGTGGGGCACAACACGAGTCAATTACTGGGCATAGGATTGGGAAACAAGTGGAATAAAATGACTCCTTGTAAGAGAAAAATCATTCAACCATTTATTAAGTAGATCAGGACACTTAGGGTATTCCAGTATTGAAATGGACAACCAGAGCTATTACTTTGACATTTCCCATTTTCCTTTTTGAGTGGGAATTTAAACAGCATTTCTGATAGCATCAAAGGTGCTTTAAGAATCAAATCAAAAGTTTACCTTTCTTAGTAATTCTATTTAGTGGCTGCTGGGATGACACAGGGTTTCCCTCAGCACCTGTTACCTGGTTCTGTGGTGCTCGTCCTCCTTCCCTCCATCCTGCTGGATCCCTCAGGCACAAAGGCCATGGATTGCTGCAGGGATGTCAAAGACTAACAAGTGCACTAATTGCAGAGAGGGAAAGAACTCCTGCTGATTCTCAGCTGAGTTATCCTTGTAGCAAACCTTATGTCTGTGAATGTTTCTCTATCGAGTTCTTGTGCCGTTGTGATTTCCTTTGGAAATTTGTGGGTCAGATGGAACACTGAATCACAGCAGCTCAGCACGCAGCCTTCCACCTTCATGGCTGACACTCTTCCTGCTTGGAATCAGTGACTGATTCCTCTGCAGGTTTTCTGAATCCTTGTTCATTTGATTTCTGGCTTTTGAGGATGAATTTATCTCCCTGTGTACTCTATTTACTAGGGAACATGATTTTTAGGAGATATTAGGCATGCTTGAAGAATACTTTGGGGAACAAATTCTTCAGAGGAGGAGAAAAATCTGGCTTCAGGAAGGTGAGATGCCAACTGTCCTTTATATAAAACTTGAAGTGCTACTTAAAAGCTAAAAGTAAAAATAGCTGAAGCAGTGGTGATATTTTGGTGTGGAAGGAGCAGAGGGGTGATTGTCAGTGCATAGCTGTGAACATAAATACTGGCCTTTCAAGGGTGTAATGTCTGTTTTCTCCAAGAAGGCAGACTCCTAATAGCTGTCCTTAAAAAGTGGTTATTTTGGAGAATGGAGTAAGTGTTGTAGGCATTTATTTGGTGTTTATGTGTATACCCTGCCAGTGCTTGAGACATTTCTGCATATGACTTTGTTTAACCCAGGTAATATTCAGAATACTGGCTATGTAACATATGCAATATTTGGGCATTATGTCAGCTCTGTAAGTTACTGCAGTGAAAATTAATAAGTTTCTCCTTTGTAATTAAGCACTTGTCTCTCTTGTGGCCTGCTGAAGCAGTGAGGTAAGGAGAAGTAGTGATTCCCAGGTCCAATTGTGTAACCATGGAGCTGCTGTCTGGATTACAGCCTCTCAAAAGAGCAGAGGGCTCACTGGAGATAGCTTCCCTGGATAGCTTTGGGATCTTTCTGGGCAGGGGAGAAGCAGGAAGAATTGATACACTGGGAAAAGGCACATCCAGCTCTTGTAGCTATGCCTTGGGAGCAAAGAGATGCCTCTTTCTGGGGCATGTATTTGGTATATACAAAACTTCCAGAATTTAGCTGCATTTTTTTTCCCCTTCTTGTTTGGTAAAGATCACATTGTATGTAGAGAAAAAAACTGTATTTTTTAGTTCACTAGCTACAATTTATTCATATTTATGTCAAGTATCCTCATCCAGTGGCCTTTACTACTTAGAAGTCAAATAATTTTTTCACAATGCAAGCCAAAGGCAGTACTCCAGCTTCTTTTACGTTGGTATACTGAGCATTGACCAGCCCATTGGACTGATGTGATGAACCATATGGATCTCAGACCAGGACTAAATCACGTCAAATATAAGTTCTTGGTTGGGTGCTTCGTTTTTTTCTTCTGTAAGCCTCTAACTGCATGTACAAGTTCTTCTCTCCCCCTTTATACGTATCATAAAAGAAGCTAATAGCATAACAGTTAATGTCACAAGTGACCTATTTTAAAACATTACTTAGAGTTACTTATTTCAGCACTGTCTGTGCTGAAATTTTCTATTTTGGATGCCTGCCTCAGCCCACTTCTGTCTGTTTGAAATAAAAAATGAACCCCTATTATTTTCAAAAAAAAAAAAAAGAAGGCAAAGTAAATTTTGCGTGTTCTTATACATGTTTGATCAGCTCCATCACATCCTTCTTCAACCTTATTCTGAGAGTTTTGTTGGATCATTATCTTTTGCTGTTCCAGTGAAAACCCACTAGGGAAAACGCTGAAAAATCTGTTTTTTCGCTTGTTCAGTAGAGATTTGGTATCTGAATTCCCCAAAATTCCTGTCTGTACAGCACATGCCAAGCAGGTGTTGAGAAAAATCTTGTCAGGGATAACTTTTCATAAAATTTTAGGCTATTTTGGCATCAAGCATTGGAAGTTCAAGCATATGCTGACCCAGAACAATGCAGCACTTGGTGCTGGGGATGCTGAGATGGGGAATTCCATGGCTGGTTCCAAGTACAGAGTAGACCATCAAGGCTGAAAGTGAGGAGATGCTCCTGGGATTTTGAGGTGCTCTTTTTACAGCTGCTCAGACCGAGGTGGAGGAAAACCTCCTGAGGAGCTGTAAGAGGACTTTGTTAGCATGGGACCTTAAAGGGAGCAAGAATGAACTCATGTGGAAGTAGGGATGCTGCCACTGACATAAGAGATGGCAGATAAATTGGAGAACTGTGGATATAGTTTGGGATAGGAAGCAGAAAGAAAAGAGGTAGGATTGGAAATCTGAGGGTAATGTGTTGGAGAGAGGCTGGAACTAACAAATAGGCATAAGAAGAGGAATAGATATACTCCTAGGGTGAATCTGAACAAGCCACAGAATACAGCACTAAACAGAAGGTTAGAATGGGAAAACTCAGACTGGAAGAATTTAGAGGGTTGCATTTGCAAAAATATTGGCACAAGGCGAGGACTGGGAGTGGGGGGAAGAACATGAGAGAAAAGTATTTGCAGTGGTAAGCAGCAGAAGGTCACCAAAGATAGACCTGAGAGGCAGAGCCAAGATACGTGGTGCCCTGCATTCCTGTGCTGCAGAATTTCCTGGGAAAGCTGCATGCATCCCAGCTCAGCCTGCTCCACGTGCAAACTCTACCATTGCCCCTTCCACTCACGTGGCCAAAGCCTCTGCTGTGGCCCATGCAATGCCAGCCCTGTATTTCAGTATCACGGCCATTCCATACAATAGATTTTTTCAGGCTTTCTTTTCTCTCCCTTTCTGTATTTTTTTAAGCAACCTATGAAATTATAGATAAAAGGGTACAAAACCATGAATGTTGCAATAACACCAAGCACTATTAAAAAAAAAAAAAAAAAGGAAAAGGAAAAAGGAGTGGTGCTGTCCGTGAAGCCTTAATTGGGCCCCCTTGTGTGTATACATTTTGATACTGTCTCTAATTACATGGTCACACACTGCTTTTCCCATGGACCCCTGCATTGTTCTCTGCACTAAGTAGAAGGTGATTGCTGAATGAGTGCAGCTTTAAGTTGTTTTATTCTCTGTTGCACGGGTAGTCCCAGGCCTGCCTTGCTGCATTCTGCTCAACACCAATGCAGAGTCACTGATTTCCTTGTGGGTTTTTCCTTGCTGCCTGTTTAGAAAGCAATAATGTTTATTTTTGAAATACACCTGCTCCAAGATATGTGTGGTAAGGCTCCCTGCTCCCACGTGTGCCAAGAGGGGATGAAGGGTGGCTGAGTGGGATGTAGCAGGGGCTGATGTTTTCCTGGCTCTCCATGGCGCAGGCCATGCCATGTGTTCCAACCAGGCTGCTCCTGATCCAGAATGCAGCTGATGGGCACTGAGTCTCCTGTGACAAGGACCTCCTTCTCAGGACACACAAAGTGAGGATAGCACAAATAATGAATTCTTAATCTGCTATAATCTGCTAGGGCAGGACTGCAGAGCCAACTCTGTGACCATTCATTACTTTAGTTCCTTGCCTTGTTTCTCTTTTCTCCTGGTCTCTCACTGAAGATGGGATATGCAGGGAGTCTTCTTTTACTGATGAGGACAAATTGAGAGCGTGGGTTTGGTATGGATGGTTTTTGAGGTTGGGGAAGAGCTGTGCAGTGAGACAGTGTCATCATGGACATGTGTAGGGTGGGGGCTGAATTAAGGTAGTGCAGAGGGTCTTAATGATGGCACCTGAAACTTCTGTCAGCTTAGCTGTGCAACTCTAATGCTCTTATAATTTAATTTGGGTGTACATGAGCTTAATATATATTGCTTCTTCACTTATGAAAAGATGTTAACAGGCTGCACTCTTCAAATACTTTTATAAAAATTCTGAATTTAGCTTTCTGAACAGGTTTTTGAAATCAATACAGAGAGAGCTGCTAACAGGAGGTAAACTACAAACCACAAATACTTTCAATAGGATAGCTCTTTTTATATAACATTTGATATCATTTTCACAGCATGATCTCTACTTTCATACTGTGATAGCTTTTACCTGGAGTTTAGATGATTCATTTTTGTAGTGGATACTTAACTTTTATATGAGGAAAATACAAGAGAAGCCAGCACAGCATTAAATGAACTATAGTTGTAGCATTAAATGAACTACAGTACAGTAATAATGTCGAGTGCTCAGATCCTTGCCATGGCACAGGGTTGGATCCAAGAAGGCTCTATTGATTCATAAGTGAGGAGATATGGAGGCCTGGAATTCTCTCTCAGTTTTTGGCATAAGTAATTCAAATTTTAAGAGTAGGTTGGGCACACAGTGATTGTTTAGTAATTGTTAGAAATCCCTATAGGATTCTGGTTGAAAATTGACAATGATGTCCTGTTGGTGTGGGTCTCAGAGAGCCTTTGGGCTGTGTTGGGGGCTTGTCCTCATCTTTTCTTTCCCTGAAGCTCTTAAATTTAATTTAGAAACCTTAGTTTTACACTGACTTCTACAGTAACCACCGAGACAAGGATGAACATTTTCGTTAAATTTTCATGTTTATGATGATTATTTTTTCAAAGAGGTCCAGATTTTTGTGGGATTTATAGGGACTGCATGGAACTAAGTCTGTTATTTCAGCTTTTCTGGTAAATGATCACAGTTGTTGAGCCTTTCTGGGCTATGCTGCCAAGCTTCTGTTTTCACATGTTTGTGACTTCTTATGAACCATTTTAAAACAAAGTTTTCTATATATACAATTCTCCACCAGATTTTGTGTCTACTTATTTCTGAATAATGCAAAAATTAAAAAACTAAAAAATATTGGTTTGGTACAGTTGAAAAATAGTTCAAAGATAAAAATTGAGTATTTGCTTTTTTTCTTCTGTTCAGCCTGTGTTCAACCTCTACTCTCTTTCTTTGGGTTTCCATCACAGTCTCATTCCTCTTTTCCTGTCCAAGAAATCTACATTGGAATACAAAAATGTGAAATGGCCTGACAGTCACATGCTCTTAAAAATCTGTCAAACCTGAGGTTAGTCAAGAGAAATCTCATCAGAGTTTTTGGAGGGAAAGAACAAATCAATTAATCATATTAGATAAGGTTGAGCTGGACTGATTCTTTAAAATTCTATTTAAGATTTTTGTTTGTAATTTAGTTCTTGCTTCTTTCAAAACAAACAAAAAATCTTGTACGTCTTCTACTGCTGGTATAAACTGAAGATCAACCTGATTCTGTCCAAAAGTATCTTGCAGGACCTGTCTTGCACTTGGTCAAGATGAAGGTGTTTGACCCTGCCTGGTCTTGTCACATATATTGTAAAGCTGTTTTGAAATGAGTGAGACAATTGTCTGAGCCTGGCAAGCTTTGCCAATAGGTGCTAAAAGTCCTATCCTGACGTTTCAGGTTTGAAATCACCCTTGGTGATTATCTCCTGTACTTTTCTGTACTGAGCAGCACACTGTGTCTAATCAATATTTCTTCTGCTCCCTGAGGTTCTTAATTCACATGCTCAGAAAACTTCATGTTTTGTATTCCTTGAGGTACTCCCTACAAAACCTCGGATACACACAGGAATGCACATTAAAGGCCCCCTGCTTGCACCCCATCTGTCTGAGCTTATCACCGAGAATGTCTGAGTGAGGTTTGCTTTGCAACTCGAACTTTTGTGTGTAGGCACTCTCCTCTGTCTTTAGCTTCTCCTGGTGGAGACAGGTTTTACCTACAGCAGGTTTCTCAATGCATGCCTGACTCTCGTGCCTGGCTTCTCCCTGCTCCCCTGTTCAAGAATTACATATCTGAACTCGTCTGTAGCAGGTTAAATTATGCCTAACCTCAAGTAGAATAATGTTATTTCCAGCGTCTCCTAAGGTAATTTTTATTTCTAATGGGGTAGGGATCCTAGCCAAGGTCACAGCCTGGGCATACAGGCTGCTGTACAAACATATTATGATGGTCACTGTCCAGAGAAGGAGCTGTAACTCCTAAGATGATGGCTCACTGTGCTTTAGGGTTTCTGGCCCCAAAGTCAAGTTTCAGTGCATTTGCTGAGATTGGTGAAGCAAGGAGGGTCTACACCTACTGAGCAGTCTGCTTAAGAACTCTTAAATTTGAGACTCTCAAGTTTAGATTTAGTTGTTTAAAACAGTAAAAATCTTGAGGATCTTGCAGATATTTACACTGTAAATTTTTGGAAGTGAATTTGAATCTATTTACGTGAATGTATCTTTTTCTGAGCTGCACAAACTCAGAGAGGTTCTTTTACATAGCTGAAGCCTGCTGCATGTTTAAAACATTATGAGGCATGGGGTGAGGGCAAATGTATAGGATAAGCCAATACTGGGTTTTCTGACAACCTCTAGGGAAATGGAGCCAAGTACGTATTTCTGCTTCAAGAAATCACTATGTGCAGCAGACTTAAGGTTATTTACCTTATGTAAATTACATTTACCTTCCTCTTCACAGAAGCTCCTTTCCAGTCTGGTTTTCAGTGCCCTTCTGTTGCATCTCAAAGTGTGTCCAGACTGGGTAGTGCTCAGGACAAGTACCTGGAGATCTCTGATGTTTTTGCATTAGGTAGGGGATCCAATAAGAACCAGATGTGGCCAGAGGGGAATCCCAAACCTCTCCAATCCCTACAGTGAGATTTCAGTCATTGGTCTTAAATTTGAACAAACAGGTCAAAGGCATTCCCTGTGAAAAATTAATTAATTTAATTTAATTTAATTAGAAGTTCTTATGTGATTAATCCAGTCTTTCATATGGCTTATTAAAAGGTTTGATCCCAGATTAACATTTTGCCACTATAAATTTGGACATCGGTCTCTGACCCCTGATTTTTCTGTTAGGAAAAAGCTCTCTGTTGTATTACATGTAAAGATTCAGCAAGTGATAAAATTATGTTATCAATGGAAAAACTTGCCTTTTTTTTTTTCCCCAGTGTGGACATGGGAACACACAGCAATTATTAATTGAATAAAAACCTGTGTCTATTCTTGTAAGACCCCTGTTATGAGGCTTTTGTTACTAATATCTTTAAAAAAAGGCAGTCAATGACTATCACAACAGGACCACAGATGAAGTTATTGAGAAGCCAGAGAGTTTAAGTCTGAAGATCAATGGTGAGCCCTAGATCAAGATTTATGCCCAGTGAGAACGTACATATTCTTATAGTCCCAGGCATTCTGGTGAGATGCTGTAAAGGGCCAGGCACAAAGTCAAAATCAGATTAATTTCCTTTCATCTTCAAAAGTAGCATGATGTCAGCTTCACCTTGAGCTAAAATCTGTCCTCTGATCTGATAAAATAATTATTTGCCAATAAAATGTGGGATAATTCTGCTACTTGCTCCCCCACCCCTGCTATGCGCAGAGGCACTCTGTCTTCAGCTACAGCTCATGTGGAGCTGCACCTCGGCGTGAGAGCAGCTCTGATTGCAAGCAGAAGCTGCTGTGTTACCTGAGATGATACCTCTGAGTGACTGGCTTGCAATTGTGGCCATCAAGGGCTGGGCATCACAAATGAAGGGCAGAGTTTCACTCTCCATCTTGGATCTGCTGCTATTTGTTGATTGCATCCCAGAATTAAACTTTAGTTTTACTCATAGTGATGCCTTGGGAAGGCTGACCTGAAGCAGAGACTGGACAGAGCTAGAGAATAAAGTAGATATTTAAATTAAAAGGTCTCTAGGATATACCTTGGGCAGAACAAGAGCCTGGCCAGGGCTACACCCAAGGTGGATCTAGAATGGTCACAAAGTGGACACCAGTCATGAGGTCTTACACTTTTATAAGTCTTGGTCCATTTGCATACTGGGGTTTAATTGTCCAATTACAGATTCAGGTTGTGAGGTCTTATCCTTCTTGTTCCTCCCTTCAGTCCACCATTGTTTGTGCTTTTGGGCCTGAAAGTTGTAACCATTGTCCTTGGTCTCCAGCAGGAAAAGGACTTGTCTCCCTGCTCTGTGAAGGGAGCTGACTGACACTTAATATGAGGCTCAGAACTGCACCCCTAGGCAGCACAGAATCTGAGAAACATGAAAGCTAAAACTTAAGGCATCAGTTGGAGTTTTCAATGGGAAGAATAATTAGGGTTCTGTTATTAAGTGAGACTTAAAAAAAGTGTACCAAGAACTGATGGTCAGGCTGATTTTCAGTCAGAATTAGAGAAATGATTGTTCCAGGTGTTCATCTCTCCGCTTACCTCATGTTTTCAAGTGCAGCCCCTCGTCTCATCACAAGGAAAACCCTCCCTCAGGCAGAACAGCTGACAGCAACTCTTTAATCTGCTGATCCTAATCCCAATAGCATTCTGAGTAAAAGGAGGAAAACAAGTGTGTTTGACCCTTGACAAACCGAGCTGCAATATTTAACAGGAGTTAGAATTATTATCTTTCAGAGAATTTAAATATGAGCAGTTATTTATATGTAAATGATGATTCTTTAATTTGTCCAATAGTGTTGTGTTTTTCCCCTTCCACCTCATTACTCATTTCACTATTTTGCTTCTGAAATCCAGCTGTGATTCAGGTTTACAACCTGACCATGTTTTTACTAAAATTGAGTAACTTTGTATCTAATGAAGTCAAATAATGATGTTTGCATTTTTCTGTATGTAAAACCTGCTTGAAATTGGGCTGCATACGCCAGGTGAAATAAGTGACAGAGGAAAGTAACGACCTGAATATGTTCAGTGAAATAATCAGTAAGACATGTTGGAAAATAAAGAGGATTTTTAACTACTGTAAACTGCTGCTTAGAGAAAATGCCTTTCAAAATTACTTTTAATATCTGTAGTGGGCCTATATATAAAGATTTTGTGACAAAACACATATGTATTGTTACTCATCGAACTGAATGTGTCCCCATATCCCAAATAATATCAGGCAGTATATCATGTAGACAGTGTGTGCCCAAAATAGAGTAATAGCTCTGAAATAGCTTATTTGTAACTGCTGGTGTTGTTATAACAGAGGTTGCTGGGCTGTCATTTTGCGTTCTTTTATCTGAATAGCAGGAATCTCTTTGTTTGTCCAAGCTTGCCTTGGAGTCACAGAAACTACAGCTCAGGAGAATGTCTGGCACATACAGCTGTAGAATATCTTTTTGTGAACCCCCAGTTGTGAAGCATATGAGGGGCTTTGAGCACTGCTGCTCATCTGTTGTGTCCTGAGGT
This sequence comes from Aegithalos caudatus, assembly GCA_013389925.1. NCBI lineage: Eukaryota > Metazoa > Chordata > Aves > Passeriformes > Aegithalidae > Aegithalos > Aegithalos caudatus. The sequence goes on from WEIU01004657.1 coordinate 257,492, forward strand.
GGCCCCAAGCACTGTCTGCACAGAGTGGATGTGCTCTGGATCTCGGGAAAACCTGACCACACCCTTTGCCTCATTGCTGTCCTTGTTCTGCCCATCAGCGGCACAGAACGAGAGCTCTGCAGGTCTCCAGCATCACAAAACTTTCCAAACAGAGTTACTCCTTACTACTTGTGAAGTGCATGTCAGGCACAGCCACGGTGCATGTTCTGCTCTGTCCTGTTCTAAATCTGATTTACAAGGGAACAGGCAAGGTGGGGTGGGATCAGTGCTGCTGTTCCAGGAGCCTGTCAGTGGGATATTGCCATGATATCCCAGGTCTAACAGCGATACTGAGCTAACCAGCTGCTTGTATCATAATCACACACAGTCAGCATGGTTAACTTTTTGATGAGTTTTTTTATTTTAATATCCAGTTTTGGAAAGTAAATATTAATGGCAGTTGGTTGTCTCTGCTAATGCAGCCAGACCGCTTTTCTCTCGCTTTAACCAGGAATATTTTCAAACTTTAGTTTTCAGAAAAACCCAAACTGCTGCTGCCCAGAGAGATAGGGAATACAACAGAGGATATGACCTTTCTGAATGTTTTCTTATCAGGCAGCATAAGTACTGTATGTCCCACTAAGCTGCTTCAATAGAACCTTGTCAAGTTATCACATTACTCGACATGTTGCTGATAATGAATACATAAAAGCTTTAGATATTGAGGACTCAGAGGAAATAAATAAGATTTACTGAAAAACTGCTCAACATATATCCCAGGGCCATGTTGTTTGGCTTTTTTTTTTCCATGTGGATTGTGTGCTGCCTTTAGTCCCTTAGATAAATGGAATGATGTAAGAGTTTCAGCTTCTTGAAATGTAAAGTGCAGATGTGAGCAGATAAATGAAGAAAGTAAATGGTCATCTATCTCCATTGTGGAGGACTCAATCACATTGTAACCTTATCAGTCTTATTCTCCAAAAGTGCCTGATATTTTACTTTTCTGCTACCACATGCTCCTCTAGCTCTGGTTGATATCTGCAATAACTTCTCTTGTCCTGTATTCTTACGAGTGTTGAGGAAGAGTTCATATTAATTTTTGTAATTTTGCTTTAGATCACTGCTGGTGACTTTGAGAGATTAAAGCCACAAACCCAAAAAACCCAAATGCAGTAGACAGAAATAGGATCAACAGCATTAACCCCTCGTGTCACTGTGAAAGTGGCCTTAGGAATCAAATAGCATTTGCTGAGAGGCTGCCCAGAGTTTCTCAGCTGATCCCCTCCCCAGCAGGAGGGGACACACAGGGTAGGAAATTCCAGGTGCTGTTCAAGGGGAATAGGGTGACTTATCCTCTCAATCCAGTTCTGAAATGATGCACTGATAGCCATGTGGCTTTGGAATGGTTTTGGTTAATTAATTTCATGTTTTACCTGAGTCTGGAAAGCTGTACATCTCCCATCTGTCCTGAAGACAGTCTGACACTGGCAGAGATTTCATGTTTGCTTTATTAACAGTCTCCCAGTACAGCTGGGCAATAAGATCTGACAGTGTCAAGATGATTTGTTGCAAATAAGCATCTGAACTTTGGATGCAGTTTTTGATAGCTATCAAGGATTTATTCAACAAGGACTGTTTCCGTGCCTTTGACTGTAGAAGGTAAATTAATGCCTTCTGAATCTGATCTCTGCAAATTCTGACTTGGAAGAGCTGTAAAATTCATGACAGTTATCTTCTTAAATAAATACATAATCAAGTATTTTTAGTAATCTCTTCTTCAAAAGTATGCATTCTGTTGGCTGTCTAATCCTAATTTTTTATGTTTAGATTAAATGGATCAACTCCTATTGAGAAGGTGACTTTGAGATTTGCCTCTAGTTTACTCATTTAGTAAACTACTGTATGCTTAAAGCATAGAATAAGAAGCTATTATTTTCCCACTTTAAAAAGGCTCCCCAAACACCTGCAATTTATTAACCTGCAAAAAGACACCCATAGAAGCTGTTCTTTATTTCCATCCATCCAACACCCCGAGTGCTGCCTTTCTCCAGAAGGCTGTGATTTCATTCTGGGCTCCTGTTGTACATAAGGAGTTGTACACTCTTACAGCTGCTGTCTTGGCTGGTTGAGGCTTTTTCTTGTGCTTAAAGCCACCTCTTGTGTTTGAGTGATCAGGAGGAAGTGGGAAGCACTGCTATGGCACAGTGGCTCGCAGTGGCTGTAAGCAATGATATCTAACAATGCCCTGAGGAGCTAGTTAAAAAGTGCCTCTCACACTCGGGAAAAAGCTTTAATGGAGCTGCATTAGAAAGCTGTCAGTTGCTTGTTGGGAAAAACAGACCCTTTTTTTTTTTTTTCTTTTTTCTTTTTTTTCTTGTGCCGTAAGGATTATTGGAGCATTTGTTACACGGTAATTTGGAAATCATAATAAAACATTTCTAATTTCACTTCCCCCAGCAAACAACTAATGGATCTAGTGCACAGGAAGCGCAGACAGCATGCTGTAGAGCCATGGAATCTTGCTTGTACTCCTAATTGGGAGGGCAGTGGATAGAAGCTGTAGCTATTTTTTTTTTTTCTAGGTGTCCTTCCCAGAAACAGAATTTTCAAAGGCAGAGGTAGGAAATAACCTGCTAACTTTTCCACTTGCCTTAAACTCTTGGTATGCTTGTGAAAATACATTTTAGTGTTGTTCAAATGACATGTTAAATGCTGTTGAAGTGCCAGATCTCTAGCAGGTGACCTAAATGTTGTCAGTACTGTCCTGTAACAGAAACCTTGGTGAAATGGTAACAGAGGAATAGAGATTAGATGTTACAAATCTAAAGGTAGCTGGCCAGAAGTGTTTTTTAGAGGACATTGCTCAGCAACTCCAAGCAGGCCAATGTCTTTCACAGTCAAAGAGAAATGGGTAATACTTAAAATTGAAAAGAAAAAAATGATTTTTATTCCAAACTGTCTCTTTATACTGGCTAACCTGTCTCTTTACCACATTATGGTCTCTGTCATGATTTCTCTGGAACTGGAGAAGTAGAAATGTGATCCAAAAACTGCGCACAAGCTTTTTGTAGTTTTGATGGATGCTCTTAGGTCCAGCTACCCAAAGATTCATCTTGATATTCTTCAGTTAAACTTTAAATGCAGATCTATAAGTAAAAGAAAAAAAAAACCAAAAATACTAATACCACCACACCATAAATAGCCTCACATCAAAAAATGGAGAAAGTATTGAAGTGTGATGATTTGCTGAATTTCAACCTTAAGTCATAGTTAAACCTGATCACATATGACTGAAAATGTCAACTGTTATTTTTTGTCTGAATTTTTGTGGAATAGGCATTCCCACTCATCCAAAATGTCACAGGCCTAAGGATATAGTAATGATGAAAGTGCATTAGAGAACTCATAAATCTATGGAATGGATTTGCAGTTGGAAATCCAGAACACTTAGCTGCATCTGAGCAGAAGCTGAGACACCCAAAAATTTCAGTAAAATTCTCCTTTAAAAAAATTCTCCCAACCCCAAAAATAAAAGCACCCTATCTTTGGGAGATCTTTTAAAAATAGTGATATACATATATCTTTTTTTGTTGGTCAGCTAAGAAAACATCGATTTATTACACCATATATTCCAAACAATATTTTCGTGCCAAGTTGCTTCCTTGAGTTTTGTGACCAAGGTGAATATTATTTTGTGTTTCCTTCTCTCACACTGACTGAAACAACCCTTGAGGAGCTAGGGCTTATGTTGTTCAAGCCTGGATATTAGTAAAGTTTGAGTCATAGATTCCAGCATGGAAAACTGACCTTTTAGCCTGATTTTACTAAGGAGGACATAAACCCTTACCTTCAAAGGGAGAAGCATCAATACTTAAGATTAAATCTATAAAAATCAGTCTGTGGCACAGGGCAAAAAATTCAAATCTGAGACTGGGAACTCTACAGTTTCTGACTGATACAAAATGGCTGCTGTAGAAGAACCTTTTTTTTTTTTTTATTTTAGGTTCAGAGTTTTTAGCAAATTTTGTCAGTCAGCTTACAGTCCATATTTTTCAACACGGAATTCCAAGAAAGTTAGACTTGAAAAACTTGAAATTATTCTCTTTCCCCAGTTGCTTATGATTCCATGTCAAATATAAAAATGAAACAGTGCTGGATGCGTTTATTTGTTCAGGTATTTTCAATATATGCTGTTAAACAGTGGCTGTTAAGCTAACAGTGCAACATGTGACAGAATCCAGGAAAACGGAGAATGAGAAGGAAGTCTGGACAGAAAAGATCAAATGTCTGGTTTTATTTTTGAATAGCAGCACACATAAGAGATTTCTTTAAGAGACCATTGTGGCAGAGAGGAGGAGGAGAGGAAGATAGAAGGCCCTGGAAGAAAGTGGAATCAAGTTTCTGAAAACTGCTGCCTTTACAAAGAATGTCCTTTAGATACAAATAACGTGCAGGTTTATAAAAGAGAGAAGTGGGTTTAGAATTAGGAACTCGGAATACCAGTGAGCATCCAACAATGAATCTTAGCAAAGAAAAATACCAGTTGCTGTAGGAGCTCCAGTTGTGCCTTGAAAGTACAATGGAGAAAGGACAGAAGCGAAAAGACAACTATTCTTCTTTCTATTCAGGAAAGGACTGGCTTTCCCTTCTGACAACTGTCATCTCAGTTTGTGCAGTGTAGCCCTTCATGAGACCTGGAAGGATGCTTGATGGTAAACTGTCTTCAAGAAAGAACAGTTCATTACAAAAAGCTTTAGAATTTGGGCCTCCTTAACAGCCTTTCAGATAAAAGGGACAGACCAGTCTTTCTTACATGATTTAAGTAAGAGTGTGATCACTGAATAGATCTGCAGGATGGCAACAAGGACAGAGATTTATATAAGAGCTTTAAGAACAGAGGTTTATAATTAATTAGTCAGCGGTGAATCGGTGGAGCATTGGGAAGGAGAAGTAAAGGAGAGACCCACAGTGCTGCTTGCAGGTTAGTCTGAAGTGAAAGCTCTTGGGGTGTGGGCCAGACTGACAGAGTTCTGCTAAAAGGAAAGAAAAAGCATTAACCTGTGTTCATGCCTGGATTTAATTCCACAAGACACTGCAGGACCTAAAGCAAACCAGTTGGGACCTAAGGTACATCAAGTAACATTTAACCAGTTGTATGTTCTTTTTATGACTTCTGTTTGTGAGGGAGATAAATGCATGTCTTAGGCAATAAAACATTTCCCCTGATTATAGCAAATGGTGTTTCTTTTCCCTCGTGGGATGTAATAGGAATATCAATGTTTTATATCTCTTATTAAAAAAGCCCAAGTTTGATAAAAAATGAAACACATTTAGTAGAGTTGTTATCCCAGGTAAGGAAAAGTACCATTATACAGTCACAGGCACAGAACTGTAAGTGCAGCAGATTCACTTCCTGCAAATCCAACAAACTTCTGCATACTGCACCCAAAACCCAGACAAGCCTGCAAAGAAAGGTGAATGACCAGGCTTTCATACAGACCAATAAATCTCTAAGCAAAGCCAGGTGATACTTTTTATCAAAAGGAAAATCTGTCTTGATAAATGCAGTAAATTGATTTTTAAATTGTGACACAGTTATGTATAAGGGGACGGGTAGAGAGGAAAGCATCTGAGGGAGTAAGAAAACAGAGGAGAACCAGCTCACAAAAATAATCCTGGGAAGTGTGTCCAATTTTTCTAACATTTCTAATCACTAAGTTCTCCACAGTTGTGTGGGTATGTGTGAAAGTAGAATTTGTCCCCAATGGAGTTTGAATAGTGTGCTGAGCAGATGTTTTATTTCAGAATTGTAAATATGTAAACTGGTTATGCCAAAATATTTTCTTTGATGTGGGATAATAATATCAAAAGAAAGGGTGAGGCAAGCTTGCCTTTCCCTTCTGTACAGTGAGCTGCAGTTTTTCATTTAATTGTACGGCTTATGGGAGAAACCTTTTCCAAGCCTGCAGTTTTCAGGGACTGAGAACTTTTCCCTTTCTGTGTTGTGGCAAAACCAGGCTGTCCTGATGTTTGCTCCTTGTCTGGACAGCAAAGTTACCTGTGCTTGTGCAGCCAAAAAACTGCCAGCCTGGGAGTTTACCTTGGAGGAGGAAGCCTCTCCTGCGGGGGAGGTTTTCCAGACCACTCCCTCTGGGTCCTCACCTCTGGGATACACACCTGCAGTGCTCTCATCACCAGCCTGCTGTGCTGGTGCTTCTGGACATTTCATTTTGGGTTTTAACAAGCATTTTCAGAAAAAGGCAGCGAAGGATTGGCCGTGGGTCTTTACCAAGACATCTCTCTAACACCCCAGAAATATTGTCTCTCACTGCAGTAAATAAGAAATTTTCTATGTGCTTCTTAGGGTTGCATGTGCTACATTTGACAAGTTCTCTTTGTTCCTTAAGCTCCCAATTCTGCTAGCAGACTGGCTCTGGCTGCTTCCCAGGACACTGCTTTCCAAACACCTGATTGTAATCTCCAGATGTAAGCAGAGGTTTTGTGTACAGTGAGGCAGTGAATGGAGGGGTTTTATGTGGTTTGAACTGGGATTTCACTACAAAATTATGGCAGAATAGTCTTCACAGTTAATTCTTTTGAAATTAGATGTGTTGTAGTGGGGTTTTTGTTTATTTGTTTGGGTTTTTTTGTATAATTTTGTTTATAGCAGGCATGAAGGAATTTTTTAAAAATGACATGAGTTCAGTATTGAAAGGGAGCATGACAGAGTTTGGTCAGGGGTTGTCTGGGATGAAGCACATGCAAAGGGCTGAGAGCTGGGCTGATGGCAGCCAGCTCAGGTTTGGCATCTCATGGTGAGGGTGTCCTTCCGACCTGCTTTGGGAGGAGTCGAGCAGACTAGGAGATCTAAGCTTGCCAATGCTTTCTCTGCATTGCTTTTTAAAGGCTAAAGTACAATACAATTTTTAAAAAAAAATTGGATGTAATCTGTATTTTATAGAACATGTGTGAAGTTCAAGGAACAGATTTCAGGCTTTGTATATTGGTATTATTTATTTTATTTCATGTTTTATGTACACATAGAGTGTGGTGTATTGTGGTTTTACGTGTCTGCAAGTTTACATTAACTATAAATGTGACCTTAGAGTGTTTATATGCAATGTACTGAAGCTTCTCTAGTTGACAATTACCAGGATGTTTCTTGTACTACACTACAATTGAGACTCACAATTCCTACAAGATAAATCTGTGTAATTTTTGTTTATCTAGATACACAAACCAGCTAGTTTATCTTATCTCTTGTCATGTTTTTGCTATGCCAGTTGGAAATCTTTCATTGGCAAAACTTGTGTCTTTTCTAAGAAGTCTGTCTTCCATTTTTGTGTAAGTGAATAATTGCCTCCTCAAGATTAATTCCACAAATGTTTTTATATTCAGTAAAGTCACTTCTGACCTCTAGTTTAATGGGATTTTGCCAGTAAAAAATGGAAAACCTTACAGAACTTGAAAATCCTGCAGAGGAAACCACAATAATAAATTTTAACATCTAGAGATGACATAGTTATGCAGAAGTATGAAGACTTTTTTTTTTTTTTTTAAAGCTATATTATTAAATGCTGAAAGTTTTGCTCAGCTTCGATCCCTCCCTTCCAAATGCCAGAACTGAAGTAAATTAAATGTTTTTATAATTCTAAAAATACTGTGTTTTAATATATATCATAATTTTCAGGTCATATAACCTCCTTATGAAGTACCAGTCCCCTAAGCCATGGCTGTGATAACCTGCATTCTAAGAGAACACACACTAAACTGGGGAGTAAATGTGTTTTACTATCCAGAGTTTGCAGGTTTGTGTTGTTTTTGTTTGTTTATTTGGGGTTTATTTGGGTGGGTTTTGGTCTTTTTTTGTCTTTTTAAATTTTATTTTAAAAGATAACCACATTTACTAGCATATTTGCACATTCAAATACCTGCGAATATTTACAAAATGAAAGAGATGTAATAGATTTACAGGTTTGCCAAGCCTCTAGGATTCTCCAGGACCCATCAAACTCTGGAACTCTGTCTTCACACTGTGCATGTATCTGCAAATGTCAAAAGAAGGCAGGCAGTGACACAGTGGCAGTGCCACAGCAGTGAAGTCACATCAGGGACTGGAGGCTTGGTGTGGCTGCAGCAGCCACACCAGCACAGATCATGTTCCATCTGCAGTCACAGCACACCACAGACACTTCACACCCAGGATCTGGCATCCTCACCTGTTAGGATGATCACAGACAAGCCACAGCATCATTACTCACCCCCCCTAGTAAAATTTTAGTTGCACCACACAGTACTCGTGTCATCCTATGGATTAGAAGATTTTACTCTAATTTTTGTTCCTCTGTAAATAGAGTCAAAGTGCCAGGTAGGAATATCCTCCTGTATAAATCTGCTGTATTGCATGTCAGTTCTGGTTAGGTTTACAAAAGAGACATTTCTATTTCAAGATATACTGTAGTGATTTTTTTTTTCTGTCTCCATTCAGATTCTTTTTTGTTAAAAAGGAAAAAAGAAAACCTCACTGCAAAATACATTATCAGTAATTGCACACACTGTTAATCATTGGTATTGAAGTCCCGAGGTATGACATTGACATTTTGCAGTTTTATTCAGAAATTAGAATTAACGGTGTGATATCTAAACATTTTGCATGCTTATTAAAATTAAAATAGACCTTCTTTTTCCTTAGAGATCTTTTAAAAAAATTATCATGGGACAATGCCCACCAGAATGTTTGGTGTTTTAATGGCAGTGGAACTTTCACTGGCTCCAAGTTCTGGAATACCAGTATGACTAATATTTGAACCACACACATTCAGTGTCATTTAGGATTGTGTCATCCTTTTATTTTATTTTTTTTTTTAAGTGAATGCAAATATGAAATAGCTCCACACAAGGTGTGTACAATGTACTCTGCCTCACAGTGTCCATCTGCTACAGATATGTGACTTCTATGGATCAAGCATCGCTTTTTCAGTCTGGGGTTTTCTTTGCCTTGCAATGATTTTATATTGATCTGTGACTGAGATTTCAGGAATTCAAATATTGCTGAGAAATCAGAACAAAACTGGATTTTCCTGTATTTCAATGTAACCAGTCCAGAGAAAGTTATCCACAGGGAGCAGGATGGGCAGATTCAGAGCTGGAAGTGCATTGAAAGAGGGTACTGAGTTGATAAGAAGAGATGGAAAGAAGATAAGAAGAGATGTGTTTTCTGGTTTTTAACTCACGTTGAAAGTTTGACACTTGTAAGCTGAGGCTGAAAATATAAAATATCAGGTTTGGCCCACCAGAATTCCAGCAGGTAACTCATGAAATCTTTGGGAATACCCACTTTTAGGGTCAGCTCGATCTTATCCTTTCTGAGAACAGGAAACATTCCTTTTCCAATAGCATTTTCTCTTTTTGTATTGACTGCATAAAATGAAACACAATTTCCCTGGCAAAGTCACCGTCAGTTGAGAAAAACAGTGATAGCTTTTGTATAAGGTTTTGAAATCTTCCCAAAAGATGTAATCGAGTGCTGCATGTCTGTTAGAGCTCCACAGGACAGGGTAAAAAATTCCTAGAGAGAGGTCATCCCTGTTTGAGGATGCACAGGTCTTGGGAGTCATTCTGTAGAAGCTGATTGCATTGTGAGGAACCCAATTTGTGGCGTCGCTCTTTAAATCCAGTAGGATTTTCCACCAAGTTTGTTGTTGAGCGCAAAGAGCCCCGTTGCCGCTGGCCCTGGGCGTGAGGGTTGCTCTCACCCCACGCTCTGTTCCCCGTTAATGACTGGGTTTTCACGTCCCTTCCATCTGTCCCAAGGGAGGAGCTCGTGGGAACCAGGGGGCAGGTCATTCTCAGCGACAGGCTCCTGGCTCCGCATCCCGCTCCTGCCAGGAATCTGTCGGAGCCTGAATCTGGCCAAGTTTAGGAGGCGCCGTTAAATGCGCCTCTTTTGTTCCAGGCTTGCACCAATGGCAGGCACAGGAATTTCAGCCGGCAGTCGGGATCCTGGCTGCCCTTTTCAGGCTCCTTCTATAGCTGCCTCAATAGCTGGGAGGGACAGGCGGCAGTTTCTGTGGTGATTTCGATCAGAGGTGCATTGTGTAAAACGTGCCCAGGTACTGCGATAATTTCCCTCGACGATTTAAATCTACGTGTGTATGTACATAATGTTGCTTGACTGGTTTATCATTTAGTTTAAAAATAGAGCGTTTGGTTTATATAATTTTAGAAAAATATAAAGCCTGAAAAACAGGCTGTGGAATAAGAGCTGTGTGTAGGAGCAGTTTGCAGACTTTTTATCGTGGTGTGTTTTCCTTTATTACTTTGGATAAGTGCTATAACTCTAAAGTAAGGATAGAGTAGATATTTTTGAAAACAAAATTTATTGTTTAGCCTCAGGAACAAATGTGACAACTGGTCATTTCATGTCAATTCCCCTTTATTTCCCTTTCCAGAATATACTCTGGATTAAGATGCTGACTTCTGTAGTCAAAATGTGTTAAAGTTTCTGCACAGGACAGATTCCCTTTGGGTAGAAACACAGTAGCATTTCAGTACTGGACAAGAGCTCTGAGGGTGCCAGCCCTGCCTTGGGCATTAGCTAATTCCACTGCCAGGAGGAGTGCTGCTTTAGCCCTTTTCAGCAGGGAGATGATGTCCAGCTCAGCAGGCAAGAGAGCACTGCCTGTAGGAAATCTGCTACAATGCAGAGTACATTGGGGTCTAAGGCATTAAAACAGGCCCTCATGGAGTAACACTTCCAAATTCTGAGTGATTTTGTCAATTATATTATTATTTGCTTGTATTTGACAAAGGTTGGGTTCTCTTACAGGTGCACTTAATGCTTTCACCTCAAAAAATTGCTGCTGTTGAAGCCAATGCGAGTTCCTCTTGCACATCCCTGGCTAGATAGGAGTTTTACCACCCCATGTTCCCCAGTGTGTCTATCCAGCAACAAATAGATAATTCCTTACAGCTCTTGTGGCAGGACAAGATCCTGAAGAGAGTGTGCAGAAGGAGAGGGAGAAGATCAGACAAATAGAGAGACTTCAATACTACTACTGTTGGCAGAGAGAAAATGCCACAGGCAGTGCTGTAAGGCAGACAAACCGGAAAAGTGTTTAGAATTGCCATGATACTGAAGAGGAGCTGCTTGAACTTTGTTGTAGGGGTAATGGAAAAGCCAAGTAGGAAGGAATGTGTCTGGGTGGCAGGGAGTTGACATGTCTGAAGTGACAAGTGAGCAGCTAAGTTAGTGTTTTGATCACTGAGGGTAGATGGAACCAATTGTTTTTTTGGTTTTTTTTTTTTCCTAAAGTTACAGGAAATGGTTTGGAAAATAGTGCATCTCCTGCAACCCCTTTTCCAGCTTAAATCATAAAAGAAATCAGAGAACAGGTCCTTGCATTGTACTATTTCCAACATAGCTTAAACTGTGGAACATTTGCGTATATATCAAGTCCTCATGAGGATTGTGGCAAGATTGTTCAGAATCAAGTATCTTTTGAGGTCTTTAATCTTGAAACATTCACCCATCAAGACACGACTGCTGAAATCACCATTTCTCACCATGCTTGCTTCTTTTTTTGAAGAACATTTTCTCCCATGTCCCACTGCTTTTTCAACATTTTTTTATTTGGTGAATGTTACCTTAGCCTTTCCCCAGAAGAGAATTGCTTTGCCTGAGTCCCCAAAAACATTCCTTTTCAAAGTTGATCCTATCCCTACTGAGTCCAGGCACTCCAAAGATCACAGTGTGAGAAACTACTTCTTTTAATATGTGCTTGTCAAAGATATTGTGCCCAGTCCTGCTGAGTTAAATTCTTGATCACATTTGCCCACAGGCTGTGCTATCCTGGATTTTTCTGAGGAAGAAAGCCTTACGTCCAGGATAAGGGATTTATTTAAAGGGTCCCAGGTGTTTAGAAACCAGCAGCTGGGACATCTCTTCCTGCATTACTCACCACTGACTCATGCCTTGTTAAAGACAGAATATGGCTCAAACTCTCTGCCAAGGCTTTTAAACCTTTCCGTTGACACGTGTTGGCGGCTTTGGGAACGCGTTTCCTGCGTGAGTGAGGGGGATCTTTCATTCTGCACTGTCACAAGGAGACATGGATCAAATTGGGAGCCTTGTGACTCGAGGACACAAAGCTTTAGGGGGGCCTGGTGAGGACTGCAGAACCCTTGGCGGGGCTGGCAGTGGCCCCTGCACAGGATGGCTCAGCAAAGTGCCAATCTGCTCCTCGTGGGAGGAGGGAAGGTACAGAGGGACATGGGTGTGTTGTCGTTGTGCCCACCTACCTGGGTTAGCAAAATGCAGTGACAGACACATTGCTAAATGGCAATACTTCTATTTCACCTGTTTCAAAGAACCTGGGAGGGTTTCTGCTTTTTAACTCTCCACTACATGTTTGTGGCTGCTTCTTTTACTAATTCCTTTGCTGGGTAGAGAATGGTAACAAAGCTTTTTACATAAAATAAGCTGTCTTGTAATGTGATTTTTGTTTCTTCTGAGTTATATATTTTAATTATTAATAAGTGTCTTGAATTAAGATAATTGAAACATTTCATCACTGCATATTTAATCCTTAGATTTGAGATGGACCCTAGGGAAAGTGTTTACATCTAGACCTAATGTCATAAACACATCCTTGCTTTAATTGTCAGAAAACTGTTTCATAATTTCTGTTTTAGTGTGCCTTCAGTTATGCACACATTTAGCAACCTTTTTATTTGATCAAAGTTTGTATGTGTGACAATGCAATTGTCTTGTTGTATGCATTCCCATCCTTTTCAATTTCATATCATCTCTGTAGGATCTCATCTAAAGGATTTCTTTCCTTATAATTCTTTGGGCTTAATTTTGCTGTGGCAAATCAGGCTCTGTGCTCTTTTTGTTTCATACCCTGTCATTTAGAATCAGACAACAATAATTCTGGAATAGGAATGTGCTTTCTGCTATCTGGCTGATTTTGATGGATTGTCATGCGTCGGTTTGACTTTGCAGGGGTTGAGTGTAGCATTCAAATGTTTTGAGCAGTTAACTGAACAAACATGGAAAGGAAACTAGAGAGAAAGGTCACTGGAACAGTGTTTGGTGAGCAAAGCTTTGCAGGGCTTTTGTTGTTGTTGTTTGTGGATGTGTTGGTTGGGTTTTTGTTTTGTTTAGTTGTTTAGGGTTCTTTGTTTTTTTTTTTTTTTTTTTTTTTTTTTACTTTGTGAAAGTCTTTAAAANACTTGAGAAAAGCTTTGAAATAGTGTATTGCAACAGAGTTTGCAGATTGCTGAATTATGTACTGTACACATGGTTAACCATTTATGGGGCCATGAGTTATTTAATTGGGTAATGCATATGCTTTGTACAACAAGCAAGCAGATGAAAACTCTGAATGGAAGAAATTGTTCATCCTTTGAATGACACACATTATATGCTGTGTTATCAGTAAGTAATACGACTTTTTCCAGCCAAAAGCTGTTATTTCCAGTGGTCATTGTCTCATCTGAAGAGGTCAATTAAGCATAAAAGTGTAATAAACAGTGACTTTCATTCGGGATGTGCTAAACAAGGGCAAGGCAAAATAGAGAAACCTCAGGTCTCTGGCATTAGGATCTTGTGTTGCCATTGTTGTAAATTTTAGGGTTTTTGCAGAAAGGACACAGCCTATGACAAGGCACTTGGTTTTAATAGCTGCTGAAACTGGAATGTGCTCTTGCTGTAGAGGTTTTAACCCAAATGAATAGGAAGTGGCAGATAGCTGTACTGATGTGCTGCAGCATAGGATATAAAGGGTAAGGATAACCAAGGGAAAAAATTGTACTCTTCAAAACACACAGGGCTTTTTTGCAGTGTTGGCACAGTGCTTGGCACACTGGGGCACCTATTTTGGATTGGGCTGTGTTGGTTACATAAAAATGAAAGAAACAGAAAAGGAAGAAAGAGTGATAAGTGTGATGAGGTAGGAAAATAAAGGAACCCTTTAGAGGGAAACAAAGATAAGGTGCAGATGAGGGAAACAAAGCAAGTCTCAGAAAAGAGGTGATGTGAGGTTGAATTTTGAACACTTTGCACTTGGGAAAAAGCCTTAATCTTCAAAACTGTGTGGGACAAGAAGTGGGGAGTGAAAAGTTAAGATCAGCTCTGTCTCTGCTAAAGAGAGGAAGTAGAGGGGGGATCTTATTGCAATCTACAGCTTCCTTGTGAGGGGAAGCACTGGGGCAGGCACTGATCTCTTCTCTCTGGTAACCAGAGACAGAACCCGAGGGAATGGCCTGAAGTTATGTCAGGGGAGGTTTAGGCTGGATATCAGGAAAAGGTTCTTCCCCCAGAGGGTGTTTGGGCACTGGAACAGCTCCCCCAGCAGTGCTCACAGCACCAAGGCTGACAGAGTTCCAGAGTGTTTGGAGGGTGCAGTCAGGCACCTCCTGGGGATGGTCCTGTGCAGGGCCAGGAGCTGGACTTTGACAATCTTGTGTGGCCCTTCCAACTCAAGATATTCTATGATTCTTTTACAAAAGACCCTGTCCTTTGATGTGAGAGCGATGGACACAAAGGAGCAGGGTCTTGTCCCACTTACTACATCTCAATGTCCATCCCAGTAACCAGAGCCACAGATCAGATCAGACAGGAAATGACAAGAAGTCCTTTCAGAGTAAAAGCAGAGGCGTTGTGTCACAAAGGCATCCCTAAAGGAAATAAAGCATTGTGACAGGCCTGAACCTTTCAATGTACCCTACAAGAGTGCTGTAGTGGACCCTTGAGGGATGATCACACTCAAGAGCCATGGATATAACTAGGCACTCAGCCTTCTACAAGCTGAGACAGCCTGAATGGCATGTTCTAGATGTGAGTAATGTAGCCAGAGCACTGCCGAGCACTAGTGCTCGTGTGGAAGGCTAGAAAGCTGCTCTGAAGTGACTGACTGTCACATACAGCAGGGATGATAGGCTGCCTCTTCAGATAAGCACTCTTTCCCCTGTACTCAAAGCCTGGGGACAGTGCAGAGTTTCCTCGAGCTGCTGCTCAAAGAAGCTGAGTGTGCCCTGCTGGGTGAGTGGGAGATGAGAGGGAGCAGTGCAGACAGGCACTGGAGCCTTCTCCTGCTGCAGTGTCCCCTCCATGCTCAGCTTCCTGGGCTCTGCCATGCTCCCTGCACCTTCCCTTCAGTAGCTCTGGCTCCTGGCAATCCTTTCTGGTCAGATTTTTCTCTGAGAGCTGGAATGCTGTCTGGGAAGAGAGGGAGACGCCCCAGCCTATCAGTGTGGCATTGCTGCGTGTGTATTCCTGGAATGGCTAGGCTCCCTTTGTGTTCTTTGTAGAGCTGGGATTTTTTTTTTTTTTTNTATTTTTTTTTTTTTTATTTTATTTTTAACATCTGAGAAAAGATCCACTCTTGAAATTTTCCCTGATTATGAAGAAGCACAAGCCTTTCTTCATGTTTCCAGCATCTGACTTCAACAAAAGTCCCCTAAGGTTTTCTAGTTACAAATTGGACTTCTGTGAATAATGGTGACTCAAATATTCCAAAGCAATTTTAATATTCCTTATATCCATCAAAGTACTGCAGCTAGGTCCGTGCAACTAGCTTCAGAAAGCCACGTGAAAATGCAAATGTTTGCTTTCTCAACCAGAACTGAAAAATACTAAGCATTTCTAAAGGAGAAACAGAACAGTATGTTCTACTTTCCTTATGTATTTTATAAAAAATGCATATATAAAAATGAATATAAATTCTTTTAGGAGAAATTGTTTCATAAAAGAAACATGAGTTTGCTTTGGCAAAGATGCTTATGATTTATGGTTCATTCTGTAAACTTGGCCAAACAATTTCCTTCTCCTTTATGATTGGAGAGCAGAGCTGTCGGGGGCAGGGAGTTACAGGATGGCATCTGTTCTTGGAGCAAGAGAATTATGTTTATTCATGATTAGTTTATGCAGAAAATGCATCAAAGAGTTTATTTGAATTTTTGATAAATTTGCCTTGTAGAAAAGAAATATTTTTCTTAATTGGACCTTATAGGAAAAAGCCCAGTAATGGCAAATGCAAATGAGAAATAATCTGAATTTAAAGAGGCTTTTTTTTTTTTTCAGAACCACTAGTGCTCAAAGTAGGGTGAGGCCACTGTCTTTGCACTTTTTAATAAAATTGTGGCTTTTCTTCTCCCTTTCATTTCCATATGCATATTCCATGGTAGTACAGTAGTCGTTTAACATGTAGCTTCTTCATGTATCTTTACTGAAAGCAGGAGATAAGTTTATCAGTATCATGCTCAGTAGCCTTCTTTTCCTTCTTGCTTTTTAGTGTTGAATGAGGTTTTATAAAGTGCCACCAACCATGCCAGTTTTCCATATTTTTCACTCTATGTAAATTTTTGCAGAGAGGTAGAGAGAGCAAGTGAAAGATTGACACTGGTATCTCCTGAAATGTTCCCTGTTTTCTTTTTTTTTAAAAGCAGCTCAATTTCCTATAGCATTGCCAAAAACCTAACAGATGATGTTTTCAGGATCAGAGACAGGAGATTGAAATGTTGCTAATGTCTGTAGCACTTAAGTCATAGAATTCTGTAAAGAAATGTGCCATGATTGATCTGATTAATCTTTTAGATGGGTGGTGAGAGAGAAAGAAGCTTCTCCACCATGCAGAATTTTTATATTTATATAACTGCTTTTTAGAGCCTGAGCTTGGGTGTCCTTGTAATATCCTGACACGGGTGACTTGTACTCGGCAATTCCAGCTGAATTGAGTGCTCTGCGTCAGAAAGGAAAAGTTTTCTGTCTGGATATAATAGAAACATTTTTTACAATTCTCTCCCAGGAGCAAAGTCCTGTGGGATCCTTTGGGGGGAAGGTAAAGCAGCGTGGCACACGGGCATGTTGTCACTGTGCAGAAACTGTCCCCTTGCTGCAAGAGGGCTCTCCACCTCAACCCAAATTGAGGGTTCACAGCAAAAAGCTTCAGGTTATGTCTCATCATTTCCAAGATTAGCTGGAATTTTGGATGAACAAGGATGCTGTAGCTGAGCTGGAGAAACTCTAATGCAACTGTCATTTACCCTCCCATCCCGATCTGCAGCAGATTTGTGAGTCAGCCTCCATTCAGTCTAACAAAGCTACAAGACCTGGTGCTTGTGCAGGAGGATTCCAGCCCTTCCTCAGCTTCTCACGGCTGTGCTGATGAGGAGAGCAGGGGGACACCTCGCTCTGGTGCCACCAGTCGTGACACAATTGCTACAGAAATTCTGTTTTCTCTTTGAAACTCACATGAGCAATTACCTGCTGGTTATCTCACGCAGAATTGGGTCTTTCCAGCCCTGCCTTTCAGCTACAAAGGTGCAATACTCGATAAGTGGAGCTAAAGACATTTTCCTTTTCATGTCAATTCTTGTAAGTTCTCAGTCTCTCTGGGCAGGAAGCAGAGGGCAGTATTAACGTGTCTGTGTAGATACACATGCACACAATTCATTGTTTCTTTAGCAAGAGCACAGAGCTTTAGCAAGGATGTAAAAAAGCCAGCATATAATGGACTGAAACCAAAGAGCAGAACTGGTCGGGCATTGCAATAATATAGTTTTATTTTGGGAGGAAACAGACTTAGAAAAAAGATAATTCTTTTGTTCTCTAAATAAGTCAAAGAGCAAAAATTATTTTTTACCAAAATTCAGAAAATTTAAAACATTTGATCAGGTCTATTTGGTCTTCTCTCTTCGGGAACCTGCTAAGTGAACAACCCAGAACAACGTGCATGAATAATAGGCTTCCATAGGGTTTGTGTTCCAACTGTTATTTGTTCAGTGCCTCTAATGCCACACAGGACTTAAAGAACATTTAATATTACAGTTAATTATATCATGTTGGAATAAATAATTTCCTAAACATACACTCTGTCATGGTGACCACTGATAAGGAATTTAATTTGAAACCCAGCTCTTGGCTTCTGAAAAATCAGCTTTAACTAAATTGTCGCAGTCATTACATGTTGTAAAGCCTCTATATTTCACACTTCATTTTCTATCCAAATGGATGACAGCCTACTTCAAAGGGAAAGAAGTAAACCTGTGGTCAGAGTGTTCACCTGAGCAGCATGCTCTCCCTAGATCCCATGTCTGGCAGTTGCACGCATTTTGAATTCCTGCAGGTTTACAATTTAATTGGTCAAAAATCAAAGGGTGTCCAGTTGAACTTGACCTTATAACAGGGTCAGAGATTGGGGGCAGTGTTTGATGCTCCACCTTTCCTGACATTTCGCTGTTGCACAAAAATGGAAAAGATGTTTCAATGAACTTCCCAAGCTGGAAATGTTAACCCCAAATGCTCAGAGCTTGTGAACATGAAGTTTAGATGGAAGAGAGACAATTTTATAGCCCTATTTGTGGGCCTAGTAGATGCTGTATTATAAGAAGTGAAAATAATGTGCTAGTTTGTACCTTTTCACAGTCTGTAACTTTGACCCAGGTACTCAGATCCTCATTCAGCCACTGTGAATGGCATCAGTGTGTAAGACTTTGCCAAGGTAAACATTCAAATATGTAAAACTCCAATGGCAGGATCTACATGACCCTCCACATCCTCTTTTTCATGACCAGTCCACGAGGACTAGTGATGTCCCTTGTTACACACATATCTGTGGGCAGCAGGCCCTGGGTACTTCCTCTGATTTTTGTGTTTATGTGGAGATTATTGTGGGAAACGCTCAGAAACAGAAGCTGGGGAATGTTGTAAAGAAGACCAGAAACAGGGTTGGTATGAATCTGAATGGAAAATTAAGGCTTGTTTGCTATCTCTTTGCTTTGGACAGTTTGTTTCAAGTCATATATTTTTTTAAAAAAGCATCTTTTGGGTATATCCTATTTGTGGATCCCTGGGTGAAAAGAAGTTGGTGTAACTGAGGTCAGGGGCTCCAAACTCTTTCCTCTTTGCTCTCCTCTCTTTCCTTGGGTCTAAAGTGAGCAGAAGGGAATCCAATCCTTGCCGAGGTTTGAAGGAAGAGTGAGCTCTTCCCCACTCTCCTGCTGCCTTTGCTTGTCCTGTCGACCGAGAGGGAATGCAGCGGGAATTTTTGCCAGTGGTGGCATTGTAACTGAGGCAGTAGTGTGATTGCACTGTCTTCATTTCAGCTCATGAAATATTTGTGTCAGCACACAGGGTGTGCAGCTCACAGAAAGGGAGATGCCCTGTTGCAGGTATGTATAGTGGCCATACAGCTTAAATTTGTACAGGGACCCAAAAACTATTCATTTTTACTTTTTTCTTTCCTTGAACCAAACTCAATATCTTGGGCTGTGTCCCAACATATAGCAGTGTTTGGGGACCTCAGTGCCATGAGCAAGTAATAAAAGCATTGTCACTGTTTATCTAACCAGATATTGATAGTTAAATACCCTTCAACTTGACTGGGTAGGTAAGGTGCAACGAGTTTTAAACACTCTGTTTTCATCAGGGGACTGATTTGGGCTGGTATTTGTGACACTGTTCATGTGTAAATACCCATTTTTAAAAGCATTTTTGTTTAGATAGGACCTATTTGCCTTGCTTTAGGGAAAAACCCAAAGGAGATATAGCTACATAACCAGAAAATGAGTGTTATGGTAGAAAATAGAACACTTAATACTGTTAATCATTGTTCATTGTAAAAGCAGTAATGTACATTTTTTTTTTAGTATGTGCCATGGGAATAAATTTTGGATATCACACACTTATAGGAAAAAAAAAAAAGTTAATATAAAAAAAATTCTAATTTTGTGCTCAGATTTATAGTCCCTTCTCCTTTACTCCTCATTCAGATTATTCAGGCAAAACCTGAGGTGTTAGACAATGACAAATGCTGGATATTCCTTTACTTACTTCTTGTTTCATGTTTGTATCCAACACATTTGGTCATTTTCAAGTTATAACTGTGTTACTTGGCATAACTTTCAAAAATCTAACCAAGTATGGGATGGAAATTGCTTTGTACAAAGTTGTCCTCTCATATAAGCCCCCACTTCCCACTAGCTGCCCATTTCACAAACAGGTTTATAAACCTGGCAAGGCCCAATATCATTATTCTGTAGCAGGTGTCAGTTGGGACTTTTTTTTATCTTTCAGGATCCCTTGACCTTTCTTTTGGGCACACGTACAGTGTGTTAATGATGAGCAATGTCCACACATCAGCACTAATTCAAACTTGAGCTCTTCCAGAGTTTGAAATATGCATGGATAAAGTCTGTGCAGATGGTCCTGAATTTTAATATATAAAAGTCACACTAAAACAAAGTTAACTTTTAAAATTCTGCAATAAATCAAAAAAAGCTGAATGTGATCCTCTGGATGTCTTAATTAGATGAATTTCTTTCACTTAATCAGACTTTCAAAGTCAAAGGGACAAAAGACACAGCCTTTTTTAGTCACTGAATCCTGAATAATGGCTTAGTGGTCAGAAGAGTTGATCAAATTACTTGCTGCCAATCATGTTTGTATTTGGTTGTGTGCTTTTTTATTAAGGTGTTTTTATTAGTTTTTATTATTAAATACTGTTTCAATTTTTTATAGGGCAGACTCAAGAATACCCTTCATCAGGAATTGTAGTGATAGGATAAGGAATAATGGGTTCAAACCTGAAAGAAGGGAAATTCAGGTTAGATCTGTGGAAGAAATTCTTTGCTGTGAGGGTGGTAAGGCACTGGAAGAGGTTGCCCAGAGAAACTGTGGATGCCCCATCCCTGTTCAGGGCCAGGTTGGACAGGGCTCTGAGTTTGAATGGGAGGTGTCCCTTTCCAGGACAAGGAAGCTGGAACTGGATGATCTTTCAGATCCCTTCCAATGCAAACCTTTCTATGATTCTGTAATTCCTAATAGCTGTATTTCCAGGCTACCTGCCATCCAAGAGTTTGGCATCACGGCCATCTGCACATGACTGCACTTAAGGAGTGGTTAGTTTGCAATCTGACCTTCAAACATGGATAAATAGCAAGAACAAAGATGATCCCCACAACCCAATTTTTAGGTATCTCAGATAAGAGCCAGAAATAGGAAGGGGCTGAGGACCCTGAGCATCCTCTGTGCTCAGAGAGGGGCACTGCACCCTTTGTGTGCTGTCCAGAGTGTGTTGTGTCCCAGCTCACATGGAGCACATGGAGACCTCCAGACTGGAGCAACCCGACTCTCAAGGACTCCTGTTTACCACAGGCAAATGGCACTTGTAAAAAACTTCACATATGGCTAAATTAACAGGATTTTCTAATGAGGAAATTGGCAAATGTCCAACTGCTTCAGGGTTATCTCTATGCTGAGTTCCCACGTTTGTTTTTTTTTCCTCCAAACCACTAAAATGCTCCATTTTGTTTTAGAAAAGTGATTTGTGCTGGCAACCTCTCCAGATTTTTCTAGCTTTATTGAAAACAGCTGTGACATTTTTGCTGAAGTGGGATGTCTTTGGTTCTGTGTGTTTGGTTTTTTTGTTTTTTAATTAAGCCAGAGGTAGAGCTGAAGCACGGAAACGTCAACTGCAGCTATAAACAAAGTTTTGAGAGAATGGGGGAAAAGGGAGATCCTGAGAGCAAGGATTTACAATGGGGAAGTATTAGGATTGACTCTAGGTGTCACTGTGAGCTATGCCTGTAATTCTGCAGCTCCATTTCCACTTTTATTCAGTGACCCCCACTTTCCAGCCTTCTTCCTCTTCTCTGTTTCTCCCATATCTCCCTCTCTCTGTAACACACACACACAAGCACGTGCATGCAAAGAAGTCTCTGACAAATAATAGCTGGAAGCAAGGAAATTACTGTGATCATTACAGAACATGGCATTGATACAAATTAATAGGTATTTAATAAAAATGCTGGTTAATCGAATAGTTATGATGCGTGACATCTCATTTATATGAAGTCCTGGAAAGAAAATGAGTTTAAAAAAAAAAGTAGCTGAACTTTCTTTTGCCCATTCCAATACTTCTACAGGTAAAAGCAGAAGGCAAACACCAGCAAACAAGACACTCTCCTAGTTTTGTTGATTTATATTGGACAGGGCTGGATCATTTTAGGAATTAAAGGCTTGATAGCTGGCACGAGGGGGTCTGGCAGATTTTGAAACTGTACCCACCCACAAAAACAACCTCTATCTCTTAAATGCTTTCTGTTTACTAATACTAAGTTCCCAATTTATAATTTAGAATGCTTTCCTATAAGATCCACTAAGAGAATGCTAACTAATGACATACAGCAACATCATTAAACACTTTAGTGCCTCGGGGTAACAGACTACAATGCATCCTGCAAAGTAGCACTTGGAGGCTGTATGAACATACTCTGTCACCTTGCAATCTCTTACAGCATAGCCCTGGGAATGTGCAGGGAGATAACACACAGTGGAATAGAACAAAGTCTGCTGGAGTCACACTCTCCTTAACGTGAGGAATTATCAAGATGCCGTACGCTTCCCAGTTAGGTCCCAAACAGATGAACTTTTGTAAATGAGCAAATTTAAATGCCTTCTTATCACACATAGGCAGAACGCTGTTTTCAGGGTGTTACTGAGAGTCTGATGTTACTTTTAAGCGACTTTGTGCAGTGATCAGTGCTTTGGTCCTAATTAGTAAAAGTAGTTATTGCCTCAAATTTAAATCATAAACAGAAAAATAGGTCATCTAATGTTTTAATTCACCCCTCTGCCAACCTGAAATTATTCCTTGCTGTACATATTCTAACTTTTTTCCTGCATCACTCTAAATTTCCTAAGCATCAGTTTGCATAACTTCATGGTTGTTTTTTTTAAACTGGAATTTAGTTCCTTTGAAGGACAAGAGCAATTTTTAAACCTGCTTTGTAGAACTCCATCTCCTCTTTGATCCAGGTTCCTCTGGCAGTGCTGAACCTTGAATTTTTGTAGCATCCCATGGGAAAGGAAGGCAATCTGCAAAGTACAAATTTTCCCTGTGGATGTTGCTAGGTGGAACTTCTGAACCATCTCTCCTTGGTTTTCATCCTCTCCTTGTACTGCGCCGCACACCGAACGTTCAGTACGGTGATGAGTCCGGGATGCACCCCGTCACTAATCCAGTCACTCCTGGCTGCTGTGATTATCCACTCCCTACAAAATTACTCCTGGACAATGTCATCAGTGTAGTCTCACCTCTGAATGGGGCAGCCCTTTTCTGTTTTGTTGTGGTTTTTTCCCTTTTCTAATCGGGATTAAGCAGTCAGATGTGATGACACTTCACACAGGTGCAGTTGTTTGAAAACATACTGTCCTTTCAATCACAGTAAGTGACAGTGTGCACAGTGTGCACTCTGCTGATGCCATGGCTGCCTTTGATGCCTGCTCTGACTTGCTTTAAGATAAATAGTTCAGAGGGAAATTCTTTACAGTGGCAAACTACTTTTGCCAAATGTTTAGCTCTATAAAGTTCTTTTTTTTTTCTTCTTACTTTTTTCTTTTTGAAGGAAAATATAACAGGGATTAAACTGGGGGAGAGTTGAGGAGCCATTTCCTAGGATGAATGTTTTTTTACTGGGGACAGGCTTAAATTCCTGTATATTTAGAGCAGAGGAGTGGGTGTGAGGAAATATGTCTAAGCTCCTTGCTCCCATCTCCATGCCCAGTTTCTCTCTCATGGATATTACAGAGACTTGAGTGGGAGTTTGGGATTTTTCAGTATGTGGGAGACAGCTAGTGGCAAAAGAAACCTGCAGAGCTGAGTAAACCCCACATGATTGCACCTTTAATTTCTTCCCTCGTGCCATCCTTTAGTTGATGGGATGGTGGAGATGAGCCTTACAGAGTGCATGACCGGGAAGAGATGGCAGCACCCAGCTGTGGTGGGGTCTTGTAGGGGCTCCCTTTGACCACAGAGCTCCACAGTGGCTGAGGCACCCCTGGGGTTGGGCTCTGTGGCAGGAGACAGGCAGGCAGCAGGGACAGAGCACCTCAGAAGGTCCCTGCTGCTCCACCAATGCTCTGTGCAGCCACTGCTCTGTGCAGCCACTGTCCCCAGGGGCAGAGGGGACACCACAGTGCTGCCTGGGGCAGTGCTTGCTGTGCCCATACAGAGCACTCACTGCCAGGCTGGGGCAGGAGGAGAGATCCCCTTCCATGGATGTGAGCCCTGAAGTGTCAGGAAAGAGCTGACACTACTGCAGGAGGGATGTGAAGGTGGAGAAGGTCTCTGCAGGGCTGGTGGAACCTTGTGTGGCTTTTGTTTGCTGTCTCTGGAGAGTTTAGGGATGAGGAGCGTTTCCAGAAGTGAACAAGGAGAAGAAGACTCTTAATGGAAAATGTTCTTAGTCATAGCAGAAATTTTCACTAAATATTTTTTTTCCACATTTTTTTTTTCTGTAACATTTTCTGGTGCTGACTGCAAGTCATGCAGTATTTAATTTCTCTTCATCTTGGATGATTCACTGAAGGTCAGGTCTCTTGAAGTAATATTTTCTTTCTTATCTTCACCTAATCAATCATGTCGTATATAAAAAGTCCACCAGTTGTATCAGTGCTTTAGGAAAATGTAACAACAGTAGGCCAATCGAAATAAACCAATCACATATTAGAAATTATTTTAAAGTGATATGGCAAGAAAAATACGCAAAAGCTGCCAAATAAAGCTGCTAAAATAGCACTTATTGGTCATTACAATGTGGAGGAAGTTGCAGGGTTTTTTTTCTTCTTCTAGGATATTTAACTGCTTGGCTTCTAATATTTCTTTTAATGTTTGCTTTTGCCTGGCAGGAATGTGATAAAATTATGCAAAGCTATGATTCACATAGAACAAATACAGATTGCAAACTATACAATGTTATCCTGGCCTGCTGTTTATAAAGCAATGAATATGCCTGCTAACTCTGTATGCTGATGATTTTTGCAGCCAGGTTTATAGCTGGATGAATGACCTTTACTTTTTCTAATTATTATTTTACACAAGCAAATAATTTACCTTTATAATCATAAGCAATCATTGAGAAAGACCCTTGGCAGGTGCAGGCATATTGTACTTTTCATATCGTTCAGTAAATAGCCCTTTTCTGGTTCTGATGTGGTTTCTATGCCTTGTGTGTTGCTCTACACAGAAATAGTGTGAATTTAAGCTTAAGGCAAATTATCTCAATTTTATATATAGGAATTTGAATAAAATCATGGGCTTTCCTCATTGTGTAATTAGGCCTGTTGAGTGAATGGCCTAATGGTTCTGGTGTAACCTCTGCTCAAGGGTGGCTGAAGAAATCAGACTTTTCTCACCAAGACAAACAGTGGTGCCATCCTTACACAGAGCCTTAGGACTCAGAGAAAATCTGATTGTTTTGTGGTCAGTGTGGCCAGAAGGGCATGGTTACTGGTGGCCAGTTTCTCAGCCATATCCAGTTAAGCAGAAGCATATGAAAAAATTGGCTCAGTTTCTTCACCATTTGAGTCTCTCTGAGCACCTCAAGGGTCAGGCACTGTTTTAAAGCACTTACAATGGAATGGCAGTGACTGAATTGCTGACAGCAAAGCATGCAATCTTGCTCAAGAAGTGTAGCATTAGTCTAGAGGCAACATGGGGTAGTTCAGAGACACCTGAGCTGCTTCAGCAATGACACTGAACTTTCATGCTTCAGCTCTTTCTGATACAGCTGCTTGTTTCACAAACAGGTGTCTAAAACTGCTGTGAAAGTCACTTCACTTGCAGACTGAGCAAAAGTCCACTGACTTTTCATATAATGTTGTAGTGTCAAGTAATAATGTGCACATTTTGTCTCTTGGGAATTGCAACTTGGGAGCCTGTTGTCTGTGAAAATGAGAAGAGGCCTATGGTTTGAGAGAGCTGGCAAAGAAACCTGCTGGAGGCTGCCCTTCGTTTCTCTGTGTTTTCCCTCTATCACCACTTGTGCAGCAGAGGGACTAATTCAGCCCTGTGTGTTACAGGATTTTTTCCCATTTCTTTCCCAACCCAGGAACAAGTTAATTGGGTGGTTTTTTTTACTGTTGTTTGTTGGTTTGGTTTGTGTGTTTGGGTTGTTTTTTTTTTTTCCTGGTGAATTCATAGAAATGCCACAAACCCCATTCTTCCTGCAGAATCTGCCACTGCTCTGCATTGCTGCATGAGAGTGACTATAATAGCCATGTGACACGTTGACAAGAGTAATTATACCCAGAGGAGTTGGTAATTTATGTTGGGTAGCAGGTGGCATCATTTCCTGGTTAGTCTGAACCCTAACTTGTTATTATCTACGGCCATCAGCAGCTGGAGTGACACCTACAGAGGAGCCCTCGGAGCTCGCAGCAGGAGACAGAGCTGTTCCATTTGACTGCAGATCGAAGGATTCCCTCCATCCCTCACCCTCAGTGCAACACAACCTTTGATAACGTGGTGGGCAAGGCCAGGCATGACTCATCTCATTGACTCTCCCCTCTTGTGCATGACTTTTTAACAGGTTATGCTTGACAGAGAATGTGCTGCTGCTTTCTTTCGGCCACCATCATTATGCCCCTGGCTCACTCATACATAACAGGCCATCTAAATAGCTGCTGTCCCCTAAGGGAAGATTTTTTACCACAATATTTCTTTGGTTTGGCAAGTGACTTCATTGCTCGTTTCTGAGATGAGCACCCCATTGTTTTGGGAGTTGTACACACAGATAATTAGGGACAGAGTCTTCCTCTGACAAGCTTTTGCCCTTAAAAGAAAAGAAAGAGAGGCAGATGGAAAATGGATATGATGCAGAGGTAAGACTAAGTAAATTACCAAAGAAGGTCAGGCCACAGATCTGTGACAGAGAAAGGAGTTTATCACACACTCATCTGGACTTTCCTTTNGATTCCCAAACCTGTTGTGTTGCTTTATTTTCCTCAGAATTCTCATGAACTGTTATATTCCAGCTCAAGCAATTCATCACTGTCCTAAAACCGTAGTAAAATCTCTTCAGTCTTGTGAAACTCTCTGGACACCAGAGCACATGTTGAAAATCTAGGTCTATAGTCTTTGATCCTTGAGGGTTTTTTCAGCTCCTTCCATTTCCAGTTTTTAGCTTTCTCACCTCATTTCTTCCACTACTTCAATCTGTAATCCTTAAGATGCTTACTTTTTACTTCTTCCTTCCTTTACCAGCCTTGATAACACTGACTTTTTCCTTGTAACTGGTGTCATGAACTTATTTTATCTCCTCTCAGATCCCTTTCCCCTGTGTCCTTCTGTTCATTTTTTAAACATCATCTTCTCTACTGCCTGAAAATTTAACCACTGTTTATATCACTCACTTATTTTACCAAGTGAGCTCAACCTCTGAGGTCCTGCAGGTCTTTTCTAAGCCTGTTTACTCACCTGGAATCAACCATCAGAGTTTCCTTGGTCACAGGTCCAGGTCCACATGTGTGATCCTGACTAGAAGGCATTTACAGGAACTGTTCTGTGTGATTTCTGTCCTGGGAACATCTCCTGTGTAGGGATATCCAAGGTGGCTCCAAACAAGTGAACTCTCTTGGTGCTGCAGCTCTGCCAGGCACCACATATACGTGGCTAGAGTGCTTAAATTACTTTGTAGGTGAGACTGCAGATGCCTTAGGTGGTTGCAAAAGCTTTACCCTACACTTGAATTCTTGGCATTTACCTTTTATAGCTTTCATGATCCTTGAGGTGATCCTTCTTTTAACCCATGGGCTAGAAATACTGCTGAATGTGTTACATATTTCATAGGGGGTTTTGAAGTGGGTTTTTTTTCAGTAGAAGTGGGGTTTTGTAGATTTTGTTTTCCTTAGAGAAATGATACTGTGCTCAAAGATAATGACAAAGAGCTCACAGTGCTTGTCATAGATACCTTTACTTTTTTCCTCTGCAGTGAGGAGGTAACATCACCAAAGAATTCACTGTATTCTTCTGGCTAGGACATGGAGTACTTAGCTTAGTATCATCTTTTCTCCTGATGTTAATTAATTGCCAATAAATCAGTGACTGTACATACTTACCTTTGGCCTTTGCATCCTGAATGTTCTGAAAGGATTTTACAAAGAGTGCTCTGGGACAAGAATTTGGGGCACCAACAACTCACTAGGAGCACAAGTAGTGGCCACTGGGAATTATGCTTCCCCTGTAGGAAGACAGGGTGTTGGGGTTCATGTCCCACTCTTTAGAACAGTGTCTTAGACTTTGTAATGTCCATGTATGTTCTTGGGATTTTAGTGTCATGTGTCACTGAGTAGAGCCAAGGGAACAATCCGTGGCTGGTCATTGCCAGGTTTGCCGTGAGAGTGAGGTGTGTCCTGTGGATGTTCCTATGCATCTTCAGTTGTGCTGCAGGAAATGGATTTCATTCAGAAATATCATACAAAAGGGGCTGGACCATATTTAGGACCGGAGAACTGGAAATTGCTGTTAATTTGTATGAAGTACACAAGGATAAATGTATTTTTTTTTTTCATCTTAGGCTCATTAAGTGGCACTGCCAAAGAAAAAAAAGAAATGCATATAGATTTTGCATGGTGAAATTGTCATGTAAAAACCAAGCTGATCTGTTGATGATAAGAAAGTGTGAGGGTGATTTTACAAGTCCCAGGTATAATTCTGGGCATTCATCTTAAAAGCAAAATATAGAGGTGCAATGAGGAACCTGATTTTTTTCTCAGGAGAATGGAAAAGCTTTCTTGGAGGAAATAGCAGAATCTGATTTACTTAGCTTAGCAAAATAAAACCCATATAGATTTTAGTGACTAAAATAAAGGAGGCAGAAAAATAATTAGTAATAGAGATGGCTGTAAGTAAATCTAGACCCAAATGGTAAAAAAAGCCATTAGGTGAGCATGTTTCTTGAATATCTTCCCAAAGATTTTCCCTGGTAAGATGGTAGTGGCAAACAATGAGCCAATTTTAAAAGTTGCAATGCAGTTATATGAGTTTGCTGCTGCTACTGGAACCTCAACACAGCATCCCAAGAGAAGCCATTCATTTCTGCATTCGACTACCATAAACAATTTTACCTTAATTTAAGGAATTCATAATTCAACCTTTTTATTTTCCAGTGTTTTTTTTTGTTTCGTTTTGTTTTTTAGTGGATTGAATAATGATCTTGAATTCTAACACCGCTTTAAGAGTTTTCCTCCCTTCCAAAGTTCCCCAATTTACCAGCAGTAGCTGAATGAACCTTTTGGTTTTGCCTCATAGTCTGCTCTGCTTTTCACATCAGGAGTACTAATTTGTGTCCTGGAGTCAGTGAAGGCAGCCTGAGTACTTACTGATGGTACAGCTCCCCAGAGGGACCTCTTGTACCCCATCTTGCTGAATTCAGCTGCTATTTGTTTTTCAGCTTACATTTTTCAAAATTTGATAAAACCTGAGGGAATTAGTTGCCTAATTCTTGCAGAATTACAATGTGAGTTGGATGAATAATTTCCTCAGACTTGTTTGAAAATCTCAGATTGTTATTCTAATATTATTCGTACTACTGCATGTGTTTTCAGAGCTAAAAATCTGCAATAAATAAGCTCCTGGAATCACATTAATTACAAGAATATTCACTTACAGAGTCATTTGTAAACACAACTCATACCTGGATTAGGTTGTACAATTTTTTTAAAAAGTAAGTCTGAATATTAAGAAGCTGAACACACTGGCTTACATAACAGCTACAAATCCTACAGCAGCTGTAATTTCCATAGCACTGAACTTTAAATGAGAGAAGACAAGAGCTGAGACAAAGTACATGCTTTGAAGTTTCAGAGCCTGATTTTGTAAATTGGTCAAATAAAGGTGAATGCTATATATCATAAAGCAGACTAAATTTCTGTCAGGTTTTTCCCCAATTAATGGTTCTTCAACCTTACAAATGAGAATAAGAAATGTGTATGTCAAGGGAATCGTATTCCCCTAACAGAAAGGGAACAGATGCCTAACCTGTAAGTTTGTATATCCCTCTTTTATTGGTGTGGGACTTGCCAGTTCTAGGGTCAAAGCAGAGCCCTAACTAGTAGGAATGGAATGGAATAGGAAGGTAAAAAGGTAAAAGGAAGAGATTAAATCAATAAGAAAGGGTTCAAAACACATGTCTGATGAGTTCTTTCTCCCAGATAACATTGTCAAAGAATAAAACTGAGCTGGAGGGTAACATGCTACCTTTCTGTCCAGTCAGTTTGATATAAAAGATTATATTTCATTCAAAGCTCTGTAGAGACATTGGAGAGATGCTGTTTTCCATGATGGGCAAGAAATTCTGAAGAAATTAAAATATTTTTAGTTACCTAGATTATGCTGCATTCTTCTCATTAACAAGAGGAATTTGACAGAATTTGGTAACATTTGACTTTTTGGGAGATTCCACATTGTTTGGTGTGAAAATAGTCCTGGTCTCTTGAAGGGAGGATAAGACAGTGGATAAATTGCCACCATGTGCTAAGAAGCTTTGGGATAAAACCTTATTCCCCAAATGAGTTTTGCTAACAGGAATTCCAAAGGGATTGTTACAACACTTTGCTTCCCACATTTTTTTTTTTTTTTTT
>WEIU01004657.1:287907-357417 GCA_013389925.1 Aegithalos caudatus
TTTTTTTTGGGTGATCAAGACTTTGCTAGTTCATGTAGCTTATGAGCACTTGAAAAGGCCTGTTGTAAAATGCTCATCACTTAAGTCACATTTTTGATATCACCTGATAGCATTTTCAGATCCAGGGAGCTCATCAACTTTGTTCTGGATTTGGTAAGAAAGTGATTAGTTTTACAATGGGAATTGGCACTGGAACTCTCCCCACCTAATTGGGGTGTTTGTGGAAGCAATCTACTTGATGTCCCCTGATGTCTCTGCAGAGCACAAAATACCTGGAAGGCAGCATTCATATTGCCTGTATAAGTACTGCTTTTAAGGAGAATTATTTTGGTGCTCTTCAGAAAATTAGGTTAGATTAGACACCCAACTTTTAGAGGGTTGGAGTCAGGAAAGAAGAGTCTGTCTCTTGCAGACAATTCCTTGGAGACCCATAGGATGAGGGCCAGGGAGCACCCATGACACAGATCTACTTGCTGGATATAACCCTGATGTATCTCTCCTTTATTGAAGAAAATTCACTATCCAGACTCTACTTGGCTTATGAATAAATCCAAGACTCATATATCCTTGGATTTTTGTTGTTTTTTGGGTTGTTTTTTTTTTTTGGTCTCAGTCCTTTATTCTGCACAGAACTCTGCTTCCCAGAGTAAAAGGTTAATGATCTTTGGGTCTGGGCTGTTCCAGGATCAGAGCAGCAGTTTTTTTCCTCGACTGCAGTGGGAGGTGAATTCAGGGCCTGTTTGAAAACCTGGCTTTTACATGCAGCTCAGGTTTAGACAGAGGAACCTTGTGTAGTGCAAGTCCTCTGTGAAATTAGGTGACTCTGTGTTGGAAGAGGCAATTTTTTGATTAAAAGAAAAAAAAATCTGATAAAAGCATGTGTTTGTTTTTGGAGAACAGCACGACAATGTGTATCGTTTTTATCTGTCAACAGCCATCACCTTGTCAGAGTTTGGCTGCTGTTGATTTATTACAACCTATGCGAATGTATAATTGGTAGGCTGGTCCTCAGATCTGTGAAGGAGAGGCACAAATTTGGAATCCAGATGTCCCATGGTAATGCACTAAAAGAGAGAGATAATCACCAAAGAGCTGAGGAGCCCTTCAACTCATTACTCTTACATACTCTCTTAGCCTTAAGATTTATCAGTGTTTGTAATGAAAGCATCTAGAATGAAAACAACTTATTAACTTCTCTAAGGCACCATCTTCCACTCCCCACAAATAAATCTTTTATCGGGATCTGCACTGCAGGAGTCCCAGCCTCCTAGTCAGAAACTGGGAGGAATTCACTGAGGCACACTATTTAGCTATGCTGTCCCAATGCCCAGAATGACCTTGACAAAGAGAAAAGACTTTGGAGCTGGAAATTTCCTGGCAAAATAATGCATGCAAGGAAGTATTACTCTCACTGAGGAGCTTCAGGGATGATTCTTGGAGCTCTTTCCTCAGGACTATTTCTCTGCCAGCACTGAAGGTGTGCAAACTGTGCCTGCAGAGGTGTGGTCTGCCCTTGACCTGTGCATGGCTCAGCTTTGAAGTCTGGGCATCAAAGACCATTGGATGTGGAAAGTGTATCCTGCACAGGGAGGACAGGGTTGTAGCTCTAGCAGAGCTGTTCTCCAGCTGAGCTGAGGGAACATTACATTTTAAATATTGATCTGTGCTTTTAATTTGCTATTAATCACAGTGGGCTTCAGAGCATTTGGGTTTCATGAGAGTCCGTGGCTCTTCAAAGGTGATGCCATTAACACGTACCTCATTCCTGGTGCTGGAATACTGGTTGGCAGAAGGCAGGTTATTGAAAAGCTGGGGACTGCAGAGGACTTCTATAGGGGGACACTTCTGTGGGACAGGAATGTAGGGACAGAAAGGCAGGGCTGTAAAGCCTCTGTGTAAGTTATCATTTGTCTTTTCCCTCTAATTCAGTCCTGATCTGGAGAGAGGGAAAGCGATATGTCATTAAAGGAGTCTTAGTGGGTTCACAGACCAGGTGATGTACATCCTCTATTTGCCTCAGACAACCACATGTACATCTTTCTAATGTGATTAGGCCGTCATACAGGGCACAGATCAATTTATTATTCTGCCTGAGAGCACCATGTTCCTCTTTAAAAAATTGTTACTCCTGAAGTTGGCAATTACTTTAAAATAAATTTACCAAAGACAAAATTGTGCCTCTTGGGTCAGTAAATGACTTCCCTGTTTTTTCTTGAAGAGACAAGGTGTTTATTAAAGACCTCCTTAGTTTACTGTGTTGGGTTTTTCACTTTGAATAATTGTCCAATTAAATATAATTTGGAAGTCCATGCTAACCTACTGCTTGCATTGTATAAGTAAGAATATCTCTGAAAGATGTGCATTAATAAATCCCACTGAGCCCTATCTCTTTTAAAAAATGGTTTCCTTTGTTTAATTTTTAGAATTCTTTCACAGGGCTCTAAGCCTTACATTTGGAAATGCCGCTGTTTTCACACAAATAATTTATACAGTCCATTCTTTCAGATTCTGTAGAAAACATTTTTATCATTTATTGTAAGATAGCTTTTTTAAAAAATTATTTTAAACCTATTGTTTAGGTTTGGAACATGTTTTATAGTTTAAAACTTTACAGATCCTGTTTTTTGTGTGTGTCTGTGTATGTGTGTGTATCTAGGGATTTCAATTCCTAATTTGCAAGGGGGAAATCATATGAAGTTAAGTGGATAAAAGAAAAGTAATTAAATGTAGCAATTAGATTAAGTTCTAGATACCCAAGATGGAATTGGTCAATAAGAGATATGTAGAAGGATAAAGAAAAATGATGTTTTCTGGTATAACATGTTCCACAGATATATAGTCATGCCTGGCCTTGCAGTCTGAGCATGAGGCTGGTAGTAGGACTTCTCACTTTGACTCAAGCACAAAGAACATTGATGTTTCTTTATCTAGTAGGATCTAAGTCACTCTAACTCCTTTTCTCCTGTGGATATAAGACTTCTATTCCTAATAGGAATATAATTAGTATTGATTGGCTAATCGATGTAATTAATAAAGATTTTTTAGAACTGGGGAAATAACAAAGCATATGGGGGAAATTTTATCTCATTTTGTAACTCATTAAAAAAACTGCCACAAAATGAATTCCAAAAATTTATGCTGTTGTAATTAGACTTTTAATTGTAATTATGATTTCTCAAAGACATCTTTTTGTTTTGCCATAGGTAGGAAAAGACGTACCCCAAACTGACATTAGGATTGAAATTAGCTGTGTACTCTGTCCTTTATATTCTGGTTGCCTTCACCCTCTAGTGAAACATAAGAAGCTGGAAATCTTATTTGCCTTTCCCAGTCTATCAGTGCACAGAACACCTAATTAATGTTGAGGTCAGTAACACGATCTGCTCTTCCTGGAGAGTTAAGATCCAACAACCATCCAGACACAAGAGTAAACTCCAGCCAAGTGTTTTCAGCCAAAATGAAAGAGAAGTTAATTGATATTGCCCTCTTCACTGTAACAGCATCCTTGGGCAGGAGGATGCATGTATCTATCTGTGTGTGCATATAAATACCTGCAGAAATCTGAAGGACATCATTCAGTTCCTGCAGAGATGGGGAGCTGCATAACTTCACTGGAATAGTAGAGTGGTGGACTTTTTTTTAATCCAGTATTTTGATAATGTAATTCTTTAGAAAGAGTGCTTACAGATAAGATAGCTTGGATGCATCATGGAATCAGGAAGATTTGAGATAGCAAGAGGCCAGAGGAGGAGACTTCAAAGGAGGTGAATTCCATGCCTGAAAAGTCACATAATACACCTTTTTCTCCCTTTAAGTACCCATGATGTGCATGCCTAAATTGCTTGTGGCATCCTGTAGGTGAAAAACCACCTGGTCTTTACTGGACATCATGACAAAATATCAAAGCCTTCCTTTGAACAAGGGCCCAGTAATTAGTGGTTGCTCTTGCCCAAGCAGTACAGAGCAGTTTGGAGAATGTGCAATAGGGTAAAAAGTAGAGTTTGAAAGAGTGTTGTTTGAGGAGGATCTAAAGAAGAGGATACATGGTAGTGAAGTAAAACAACAAGTAAAACGATCTCAAAATCAAGAATAATAATGTTAGAACTTCCACAAATTTTTTAAAAACCCAAAAACATAGAGACAAAAGGGATAGCTACTCCTGGTACACCTTCTTTGCTGTGTGCTTACCCATATAGAATCCAAATCATCCATATTCTGTTTTTGAATGATGTATTGATTACTAGAACTGCACTTGTCATGCAGCTGGACTCTAAGTATGCTCTTACTTCTGCAAGAGTTGTTTCATTTTCCAGAAATATTTTTTAATGTGTATTCAGTAGAAAGCAAGCCAAGCAGAGCTCCCCCCAAACTAAGCAGAAGGATTGGCTTAAACCCTGCTCTGATTGTTTTTTGGAAGATGGAACACTGACACTTTTGGAACAAAATACTTTCCTGACAGGCATGAACAGCAATGGCACCCCTTAAAAGCATCTATATCAAACAGCACCTGCAAGGTTTTCATGCATCCCTGCAGTGCTCTGCATCCCAAAGACCTGGTTTCCAGCTGGGGAAAAAGAAAAAAAANNAAAAAAAGTGGCAGCAAGAAGTTTGTTGAAATTATGCCATTTTGTGAAAGAGTACTTTAGTGTCAAATCAGAAAATTCAGACAATTTTTTATCAATATTTTCCAGCCAGCTCTTATTTGCTCTCTCTCATGAGCAACTTTACAGAACAGAGTGCTTAGTTCATGCCATGGTTACTCAGTTAATCACCAAAACCTGCCTTTCTTCTCAGTTTTCTACATAAGTATCTACTTCACAGGCTTACTGATGATAGTCTGGGGTTTGGAAGAGTACATAAGCAAGACACCATATCTCTGCTCACGCTGGAAAAGTCCTGCTTGAGCTGTTCTTACATTAATAAGTTTATCCAGGTTCTCCAAGTAAGCTTAGGTGGATTCTGACAGTACTCCTCTGAACTGAGCAGCAAGTTTCTTGCTGGAAGCAGAAAGTACTTAACTGGTGTTTCATGTCAGTGAGATGCACTAAGGAGCGGGAGCAAAGTCCTAGAGTGGATTTTTGTAAGGTTGAGGGCTGGGCCACAGTAAATTGCTATTATTGACTGTAGATCTTCACTGTCCTTCAGTGTGTGGGGTATCACAGAGGTGTGTGGGAACTAATAAAGCCCAGCAGAACTTTTATCAGTGCCAGGGAGAAAGGAATTGAAGTCTAATGCACCACTTACTTCTCCACTTCAGTGAGTATCAGCTCTTCAGGACCACTGTTGTGCCAAGCAGATAAGCAGTTTGTTACTGGAGACAAGACAGGTGCTTGAAATCCTGAAGATGTGTGTGATGATAATTGTTAGTTTTTAATGACTGGGCCAGCTGACAACTTACAAAATTCTTCAGTTTCTGAATTGGCATAGTCTGAGCTAGTCTTGGAGAGTTTAATGAAGAAGTGAATGGAGTCAAAATTTCAGTTGCTACTCCTTCCATTTTCAGATCCATTTATATAAGGCACTGATATAATGTTAGGTTTGAGTATAATTAAAATAATTTTATAATAAATTTAACTTCAACTACAGACAGTGATTAGTAGCCAACAGATGCAGCAGTTTGCACAGCAAAGGGCCAAATGGATGATTAAGTGATCAGAGCATCTGATGTGAGGGAGAGCTGGGATTGCCTAACCTAAAGAAGAGAAGGCCCAAGAGGATTTTCCAAAAGTGTATAAACACCTGATGAGAGGGTGTAAAGATGACAGAGGTATGCTCTTCTCATGGTGCCAAATGATAGGACATAAACCAATGTTCATGAATATAAATACAGGAAAATCCATTTTCACATCAAAAGAAAAACTCCTACTGTGAGGATGGTCAAACTCTGGCACAGCCTGTCCAGAGGGGTTGCTGAGTTTCCATCCTTGGAGATGCTCAAACCCCAGCTGGAAACAGCCCTGAGTAATGTGTTGTAGTTGATTCTGCTGTGGGCAAAGCAGGAGCAGACTAGACAGTCTCTAGAGGCAGCTTCCATCCTGTTCTGTTATTCTTTCCCATCAAAGGTCAAATTTCTGGTGTGTAATTCAGTACCAACTGAAGCTGACTGGTGTCTTTACATCAGTTTCAATGATCATGTTTCAGGTCAAGCATGAGAGGAAAAATAAACAATATTAGGAGAGATAAAAACTCAGTTTTGGGAGCAGAAGGAGCAGACATACCAATAAAAGTAAATGAACAGTCACTAAAAAGATAGCTGCATAAAGGTCCAAAAAGAGACATCAAAAACGATGCCAAAGAGGAGCAGAGCTATATTTCTGCTCACAGTGCATCTCTGTTATGACAAAAAAAGCTGGATTCTAGATCTCTACCTATCCAATCTTTTTGTCTTCCTAGGTTTCTTCAATACCAGCCTACATGCTAAACATCACTTCTGCTTTGCAGCTGACCAAGTGCACAAGTTTTAAAATGTGGATTGTTTAAAGAAATTAAGCAAATATATCTGATAGGATGCTTTTAACAGTTTCTAGATTTTCACTCCAGTGTCCATTTTAAGCTCTTAAATTACAACTAATGTTAAAAAAGGAAGCTGAAGTTCCTCTGTTATTCAGACTTACAGTTCATTTAACAAAGCAGATGAATATGTATTTGCAATTAATAGAGTAATTGAAGGGTGAAGAGTCTGAAGCACAAGTTATATAAGGAGCTGCTGAGGGACCTGGGCTTATTTAGTCTTGAGAAAAGGAGGGTCTGGGGAGACCTTATTACTTTCTACAACTGCCTGAAAGGAGATTGTAGACAGGTGGGTTTGGTCTTTTCTTCCTCATAACAAGCAGTAGGACAAGAGGAAAGAGCCTCATGTAGCGCCAGGGAAAGTTTAGACTGGATATTAGAAAAGATTTCTTCACTGAAAGGGTGGTCAAGCATTGGAGCAGGTACCCAGGGAGGTGGTACAGACACCATCCCCGAAAATCTTCAAAAAACCAGGTAGATGTGGAGCTTAGGGACATGGATTAGTGGTAGACCTGGCAGAGCCAGGCTAGTGGCTGGACTTGATGGTCTGAGAGGTCTTTTCCAGCCTTAATGACACTGTCATTCCAGGAGTGCCATCATGCTTGGTTGTAGCCACTTTTTAAAAATTGAGGATATCAAACTTTGACCTGATACTAAAGTCTAGTCCCAGTTCTTAAGAATTTTTTTTTAGGATGAAGACGATCTTAACCATCTTTCAGAGCTTATAGGTGACCTTCTTTTGTTTTCTTTCCATGAATGTGCTGTGGGTGACTTTATGGATTTCCTTCTTTCTGAGGTCACATGCTTTATGATACATTTTTATAGAAGTCATTGGTCCATCTTCTAAACTAGTGTTGTTTTTAAAGTATGGATGATGAAACCATGATAAATAACTAAGTCTTTTATATAGACTTCTACTCCTAGGCAGATGTACTTCTTAGATCTACCCACGAAGAGTGAAAACATTGGTCTCTTATTTTTAACTTATGAAAGGTTTATGAATCATGTACAGTGTTAACTTCTTTCTCACAAAGATGCTTCTGAGAGGGTTATGCTTCACTGGGGCAGCAGAAACTCTGGATTGCTGCTCTTCAAGAGAAGTTGAAGGACTTGGATAATGTGGATGTGATGGTATTTAGCTTGTTGAATGGTTTAGGAAAAAAAATCAGTCAGCCAAATGCAATATTGGGAGGCAGTCAGCAGCTGTATGTTCTCTGCCTTGCTGTGCTACCTGAACTAAGAATAAGATTTTTTTTATCATTATGCTCATAATATTTCTGCTGTCAGCTCATGGACTGGAAATGAGAGACAGATCTGTCAATGGTTAAGAACTTCCAACATGGTAGGGCAGTGGAAGTGGTTGAAATGCCTCTTTGTAGCATAAGGGCAAGTCTTGCCTGTAGAGATTAAGAAAGTAATGAATAATCGTGTAAGACATGGAGCAATGAAACAGTTGTGTCTTCCTATGTTTAAGGATTAACTGGGTTTGGAAGTAACACAGGGAGAGCTTAATCTTTAAAAGGAGATCATATACCTTGTCTTGTTTTGTTGTAGGACAAAAGCTGGGAGCTGATGAGAGCAGTTTAAGTTAGAGGTCAGCACTGGCACAGGAATGAATTAAGCATGAATAAAATGGCCTGTAAATAAGATGATTTTTAATCCTCAGAACAGTCTTAGTGAGAGTGACTGCCACAAATAACTGAAGCAATTTTTAGATGAAACTGGTAAATTTGAGAAAGGTTTTCCATCATGTCCCTTGCTGTGACAGGGAAAAGGGTGGTCACTCACAGCCCATGAGCTGCTACATCCAGGGCTGTTGGGTGTGCTTCCTTCAAAACCCAAATTTTTACACTTTGCTCTGAACTGGTGGTCTCCTGCTACCATCTGTCACCTGCATCAGGACTGAATTGTGTCTTACTTTGTAAGACATAGAACGTGTGATTTGAAAGTTAATGCAGTATTTGTTCAGTGTATTTGCATTTTTGTGCTTGATACTGGTTGAAGATACAGCCCTAGATTCCTCCTCTGTGGGCTATGATTCACCTTCATTATAAATATTTCACATCAGCCTCATGCTTAATGATGCTGTTGGAAGCGAGAACATCTGGATTCTTTTACCAGGTGCTATAGCTGGATCTTACAAGTTGTATGCATTGCTTTTACTGTCTCTATTAAAAATTAAAATGGGGAAATATGCCTAAATTCTTCTGAACAGCCAATCTTGAAATTACTCTATTAGATTATTGTATAATTCCCACTACTGCGATATTTGAATAACGCCCTACAATATTCATGTGTACTTAGAGGGAATGATGTACTGAGGAGATAAAGGATGTGCTCAAGGTTATACAAGAAGTCTGAGGTGAAAGAAAGCCTGACTGCGCCTCTACATATGTCTGAGCAGTGCACTGTCTACTGGGCTATTAGAAAGGATGCTAAATTCTTGCTAAAAATACTATTTTGACCTTATACTCTGGTCTTTTAGTTCTTAGGGAATCACATTTTTTGTTCTTGAGATTCCTTTTGGTATTTTTGTGAATCCAGAAGACGTGGCTTCCTGCCTAACTACACCTTTCTTGTTCTTCATACCTCTCTCCTGTTGTTTTTATTTTAAGTGCTATGCTATGAGCAGCATGGTGTCTGTCATAAAAATATTTACATGTGCTCTTTGCAGTGTTTTGTCTGCCCTCAGTGTTCCTGTGGACCTCCTGATCAGTGGCTGCATTGAGTGTTCACAGAAAGGGAGAGCATGCAGGTGATGCAGGGCTTAGTGCTAGCCTGCTGGGAGAGTTCTGACTAACAGCATCACGTACTAGGGTGGATATTTGTGGGAAGTATTGTTCTGAGATAGCCCTCAAGCTCTATCCATATGGATATCAGAATTACTTCGTGAAATTATGTAATTTGAGGCCAGTATAAAATCTGTATGTTAAGAAAGCTTCAATTTCTCCCGCATCTTCCATTTTACGTTGTTCAAACTAATTTTAAATTACTGAAAATATAGTTACTGATGCCTAAACGTGCCATTAAAAAGCATTAAGAGCCTGCTGCTGCTGATCTTGTTTTCTAAAATTTTATGTGGTTAAACTAATGACCTAGAACTTTCCACTGCACTATAAAAGTGACATGAATTTTGTGTGGTGGAGGCTGAGGGCTGGGGCAGAGTGCTTTGCAGGGAGTGTTGAGAACCGCTGGAGAAATTGGACTCGTTACAGCTGTGATGGTATTAGGAGGGGATGGTAATCAGACGGAGGTCGGTTTATTATGTTAGCATTGGTTTGCTGGTGCTCTCTGCTGATAGGTGTAGCTCAAATCCTTTAACACAAAACAAAGTCTTTTAAACCCTGCTCTTTCAGCAATTCATTTAACAAGGAGAAGTGCTTTGAAATTAGTCCTTGGATATCGTGTCTTCAATTTACGTCGTCAGTGCAGTTAGCACTTAATATATCCCTTTCAGAAGCAGATTGTCACTGCAAAGTGTCTGTACACAGTCTGTCTAATTCATCCACAGAGGTCCCACTGCATTTCAATTGTGTCTTTTTTGTTGCTTTTAGGAGCAAAGCTTGGGTTGCTGCACATTCTTGCCACCTTTTTCCACTCCACTGAAATCATTCACTTGATTTTAAAAACCCTACACAACTAAATTGATTCAGTAAATCCCTTTTTCATGTACAGTAAGTGGTTTGGTGTAAGGCACAGAAATCTTTCTACTTTTACACTTCCTTTCATTTCATACAATTGTCCTTAGAAAAGTAAGTCTATAAAT
The DNA here is from genome assembly GCA_013389925.1 of Aegithalos caudatus. Taxonomy (NCBI): domain Eukaryota; kingdom Metazoa; phylum Chordata; class Aves; order Passeriformes; family Aegithalidae; genus Aegithalos; species Aegithalos caudatus. The sequence goes on from WEIU01004657.1 coordinate 298,184, forward strand.
GATAAAAAAAAAAAATACAAAGTGGAGCCAAGTTAGAAGGAAAAAGTTTTAACTAGCTTTTTTGTCGAGCTTCAAACAATGCTTTCTCTTATTCTGACTTTCTCTTTTTGACCAGTGTCTGTTTACAGTCACTCATCATTAACTATACGTATTTATCAGGGTTTGCAGTCACTGCTGGCCTATTTGATACTCCTCTTTTTAAACAAAAACACCCTCAGAAATTGATACGGTAGCCAAAATGATATTCATAAAAAATTTAAGAAAGAGCTCTCAGCATTAAAAAAAAAAAAAAGAAATTTTTTTGAAGGAGCTGAAAAGAAAAAGGTCTTGGAATTACAAGCAGTTAGACTTGGTTTTTTTGCGTAATGACTCCTGGTATCCCACTGTGAGAAGACTTTCCCCAGCTTCTCGTCTGCATTCTTCCTCGTTCCCTGCGGGAGAATGAGTTGGATTTGTCTGCCATATTCACAGCAATCGAGGTGATCCAGGTTGAAAGAAAATCAATAAGATGTGTCCATTTATGCCTCACAAAGGAAGAAAGGTCTAAAGAACAGACATGGGATGTGATTCAAGCACTAGAGACTTAATAAGACTTCTACTTGTGTTTGAAGGGGATGGTAATTTATATTTTACTTTGAACTTTTTTTATGCTTCATAACTATTGGGATTCGGGCTGACATGGGAAGCAAGGAAAAGAAGGTTTGATGCTGTCTTAGAAGACCTAACCCATTTGGGAAGGCCATGCTCAAAAGTTCAAAAAATTTTGTTTTAGAAAAGATTAAAGGGACATCATATCATCGTACTGATTTATCGCTATTGATAAAACTGGTTTAAAGTATTTTGGATTGGGGTACAATAAAAAAAAGTCTTTCTTCGAGAACAGCTGCAAGTTTCTCATTATTGGCTGTCTTTTTCTGTGTGTTTGATATAATTTTGCTTAGAAATAGAGGAGCAGCCATAATAGGTACCCTGGTGCCACTTGAAGCTTTGTCAGGGCAGCTCCCCAAAAGTGGTTGTTGTTCTGCTCGGTGTCAGTCACCTTGGCCACCAGGGTCCTGCTGTCCCAAGGGTGTGCTCTGCCAGCCCTCAGCAAAAATACTCTCTGCTTTAGCCTATGTTGTTTTTTCAAGCCAATCTTGTGGTGTACTTTTGCAAGTGAGATGTAAGCATGGCCTTATTCATCAGGAATTAGGACCTGTGGGAGTTTCAGAAACAAAAGTAAAAAAATCTTAAACCAAGGCAGGCTGCAGGGCCTCGTTATTGCAATCCTTGTTTTGTTGTAAAAAGACAAAAGTGAAAGCAAGCCTTCCTACCAAAGGAGTAAATGGACTCAAAAATTATGTCTCAGCAAGGCACGGAATAAAAGCTTGATGATCTATGAGGTAGTGTGATTGCATGGTGGAAGAGGAAATATTCTTTCTTTTCTGCTCTTCCAAATATCTTGGCTATGCATTCCCATCAGAATGAAGGCTGACGCTGAATGGGCCCCAGATGGAAGATCTGAAATAGAGATGGTGTATCCAAGGAAAAAGAATTCACATTTTGGAGTCCTGACTGTTCTTCCTCAATAGCCCTTTAAGAAAGTTTCAATTATAAGAGATAGTTCCAAGAAGAAAATTGTGCTTAGTGCATTACGTAGGATAAAGTTAAAGATGTAAAGAGGATAGAGACAGATTTAGAGCCATACTCTAAAGGTATGCTGGGGTTTATTATTACTAAAGCTACCATTTTTTCCAAATCAGCCCCTTTTCACTGAATCTTTGGCAGAGATTTTCAGTTTTATCCAACTTTGAGTCTTTTCAAAATAAATTGAAAAGTGAGTTTGAGGGACTTGCAGACTATTAATGGATTTTTTTAAGGCTTAATTGGTATCAAACAAGATTTTAGTGAACACAGCCAAGTGTGCCCATTGCATCGTTAAATGAGCAAAGCTAGCATTTAACTGAGATAGACTCCTACCACTCTCCTTCACTTTCAAGAACTGTACTTAAACGGGGTGAGATCAGAATATCAAAGCAGTCCATGGAATGCAAAGTCACAATAATTTATTTTTTTTTTTGAGGTTTCCTTCATATGTGCTTCAACACAGTGCTGACCACTAATAAAACAAGTAATAAATAAATAGAGGTGTGAACAAAGCAATTGTGCAACAGTGAATGAAAAACTATGTGGGCCAGGATGAGAAAGGAAATGTAAAAATAAATCCCAGCAAATTGGAAAGGGATTGCATGGAGCAGCTGACCAGCCTTACACACAGAAGTGAGACTTTGCAGTTTACAGGCAGCCCTTTTGCCTTGGAGGATCTGAGAAGTGTTTTAGTATCTCATTTACATAACAAAGGGGGTACAAAATCAGCTTTGCATCCGGGGGACTACACAGGCCTGCGATGGGGAGAGGTGTTGAGAGCAAAGATTGCTCTCCAGGCCCCTGTGCCAGAAAAGGCTGTATCAGCGAGGTGTGCATGGCAACTTTGGGCTGGCAAGATGCTGCTCTCAGATGCCTGTTGCCTCTTTGGCTTACACCAAACTAATGTAAATAGCTGCTCTGCTTCTTCAGAAAGTCCCACCAGACAGAACATAGCTTCTTGGCACCTTGTCCTGCTCTGCCTTTCATTTTCCAGGGGATGAAGTGGATTCCTCCGACACAAAGCCCCAGTGACAGTAAGTGGGAGCCTGAGGTTATTTCTATTGAGGGGTGTTTCTGTGTGGCCCTTTCCGGAGCTGCTGGCAAAAGTGTTGTAGGTTTGCTGGACCACCCTTGCTTATTCTGCTGCTTTTCTCTCTTCCTGCTGCAGCTGGCCTTGATTTCCACACAGGAAACTCTTTGTAAAGAAGAGTTAACTTGTGGTGTAAATAAGTAACTGGAGAGACTGGTCTGCAAATTGTGTATTTCTATGAGCTATTGATAGGTTGACAAAATCTCAACATGCAGTGTCTGCATGTCTCCTACCTGTGAGACATGCAGATATTTTTATCTGAATGTGTCCCTGGAAGGGGAGAAGGACTCCTGAAGTGGCATTAGAGGGAAAGAAAGGGGAGTGGTGCCACCATTTCAGCATTACTGGTAGAAGCTGGTAATCTGGAAACTCCAGTATAGTTCTATGAACAGATTTAAGTGTATCATTGGTTCTGGGTATTTCATTTTTTGTTAATAATATTGAAAGGAAGGAAACAGCAGTACTCTGAAAGGACAAAAAGATCTATACTACAGCAAGGCTCAGGCTGGTGCTTTATTTGGAAATGGAAAAGCATCTTCCCTTAACTGTGCACAGCCCCTATAAAGACCAGCCAGTAGTGGTCTTGCCTCTCAGGGATTGCCCTGCATTTGCTGCCAAATGTCTCTCCTTCCCAAAGCTTACCAGAGGGAATGGGGTAGGTAGGACAATATCACAGTTGTAGCACCCCCAGGTGAGCTGTCAGCCCTGGCTGAGCACATCCAGCCTGTAAGGATGCAAGGTGTCTTCAGCTGCCCCTGAGGAGGTGCTCCAAATATCTTTAAAGAATCAGATATTTTGGTGCAATGCAGGGTTTGCCATGCTGAGGTCCTGCTTCAAAACAGAGCTTCCCATTGCCACTACCAATTAAAAAAAAAAAACCCATAGAAACATATTCAAAAAAGCATGCACACAAGGAAAAGCAGGTTCATTCCTTGCCCAGCCATTCTCAGCTTCCATTGAAAGCTGGCTTCAGTTCCCTGCAGAAAACCTTGTAGGGAATTCACCCTGGAAGGCAGTTGTAGGACTATATAATGATGGTGATCCCTGTTAGTCCTGAGGAAAGATTCTGAAGAAAAATGCAGTACTTGGGTTTCATTGCTGTATTTCTTGACTTGGTGCATCATTTCTTCCCAAAAGTTGCAAAAACTTTACTGAATAATGACGAACGGCAGATATTAAAAAGAAAATAAAACCCCAGGCCCCAAACCCCCCAAACTTGAAGTAAGTGAGCTCAGTTCTCCTTCACAGAGGAACTGTGAGAATTATTCTTCTTTATTAAAAAGAAATTCTCATTGGAATGCAAATTTTGATTTTGATTATCTGTCACGGCCTGCTTTGAAGTTTTTCAGACAAAAATAAATATCTCCATAACAGAGAGGATTATAGTAGTCTTGTTTAGAATCATCTGACTAAGAGTGACATCTAATCTCAGAATATATAAGGTTTTTGAGGCCGCAGAGACTTTGAAAGAGCTTGACTCTCTTATGTTTTGTAAATTTTCTATAAATGGTTTAATAAGGTTTTTAGTTCAGCCCCCAAAAAACAAGGACTAAAACATTTCCATCAACCATATTGTTGAGGAAATATAAAAGAGACATAATTCAATTTAAATAAAGCCGTAGCAAGGTTATATCATCCTTATCTCAGTAAAAAGTATTTTCTTTTACAATCCCAAATAAATAAATAAATATCTGTGACGCGGCTTTGAAGGCTCCGCTTGGATAAATCAGGTTTTGGCAGCTCTGTAATTCATGAAACAATACCTCCAGCTCCACCGGAATGGGAGTGGGATGTTTCAAGCTTTATGATTCTCTTCAATTCTGGAGCGTTAATGGGGCTATTTGTAAAGAAAGAAATATAATGAGTTATCACAAAACACAGCAAGGACTCTAGAAAGGGGCAGCCTCCCATCCATCACCCATTCTAGCGTACTCACAAAAGAACAGGGCGAGAAATCTTGTGAGGACGATGGGGAATTTTGCTTTTACTCTAACCTGACTTTCACAAATTGTGATGGGCCTGGAACATTATTTTCTTTACAAAATGACCCCAACCCGATCCTAAATTCAAAGTGTGAGAGTGTGTGACACAGGTTTTTGTGGAGATTTTTTTTCTACCTTCCTCTACTTTATGCTTTGAGAAGACATTTTCTTAATTAAGATTTATTTATGAAAATAAAAGCATTATATTATTTTTATCTGATATAGTGGCTAATTCAGGATGCTGACATTGCCATATTTCTGTGGCACCTTGTGGTAGGGCTATTAGTAAAGTTACCTGTCATTTCCCTTCTCCTCTATTTTGGAAGTTTATTACTAAGCCTTGAAAAGTTCTTATGGGTTCACACTGCCATATGAGTTGGGAGCTTGAGAGCAATTTTATTTTGAATCTTTTTACACAAAAGGCAAACCTACATTGAGCTGTGATTTTGGGTTTTTTATTTTTTTTTATTTTTAATATTAAGTGATGGAAGCACAAACAGAACCAAAATCTTATCTGGTATGTGCTGTGATGTATCTGCAGTCCTGTCCTCTCTCATCACACTCAGAATCCCTAATGAACCCAAAGAAGGTTTTGAGTGAATATGGTTTTTAAGAAGGACTGAAGGTTTTGCCCCAAAGATAATGAGATAATTAATGTATTTCATAGTGTAGTTCAGAGACGGTGAACAGCTCAGAGTAATGAAATGAAGCACGCATACCAAAACAAAGGGCACAGCAGGAAATAGTCTGAAGTACATGATAATCAATTTTCACATTATAAGCTTTTACATCTCTCCTTCCATATATCCCATTATAACAGGGCCTGTTGCTTATTAAAAAGGAAATTGAGATGTCACTAACTGTGGAAGAGCACATCCTCAGGCAGTAGAAATCAGTCTACTGCACTGAAGTCACTCATGCTGACTGTGGATCTGACTCAGGATCCTTTTGGTGTGATAAATCAGTTTTAATCTGCAATCTAGAAGTTTCACTCTTAAAGCTTTATGTGTTTTGAAGGTTGGAAGACTAAGGGAGGATTTTTTGAGTTTTGCAATGTAGATGTTCTTCCTAATAGCAGAATATTTAGGAAGAGCAGAAAAAGCATCCCAACTTCTTCTGATGCGCAAGGAGTGATGCTAGAGTGGGACCCCTCCAGAGGACCTTATTGGCATACTCTACACTCCCTTTCCCACAGGAACACTTCCCTCAGTAGTGTATTTCCATAGCCTAGGAGTGTCTGGGTTGGTACCATCTGGCAGACATTGGCAAAGGAAAAAGACCTTATAGCTCTTTCAGCTTGCCTGTGGGAGAAATTGTCTGTTACATACAAGGAGGTACATGAGGGAGATATTGTTTTTGCAGCTGAAGTGTTTTTTCCATCTGAGCATGGTAAAAACTTGTGAATTTCTTGCGGAGTCCAATGTCCTAAATATATGCACCAAGCCCTTTATAGAAAACGTAGTTCAGAGACTTTTACTGAAGCATCTCCCTGTGTGAGATTCTCTGAGCTGATGCTCCTTGTCCCTGCCTCAGGAGCTTCTCCCCGGGCTAAACCAGGAGGCAGAGGGAGGCATCAAGCCACTTACAGCAATACAAAGGTGTCCTGTAGAGTTTTAACATTTCAATGAGGTGCATCTAAGATGTGACCCCGTGCAGTGGTATCTGGATTGGCTCGTTCTAACCTTGCTTGGTTGTCCTCCCAGCATTCACCCCACCTTTATCCTTCCTTTTCTGTCATGCAACAGGCACAGCCAAACCACTGTAAAACTTCTGCAGTTCCAGTGCTTGTAGGACAGTGCTGAGGCTTTTGCAGCCCAGGGTGTGATTAGGTGGCCTGCTCATTGATCTCCTGTCTCACTGAATTCCTGCAGATCTACAATCCTGACCAGTATATTTTTCAGTGATGAGTCCCGTGTGTTTTCCAATGAGAGAATTATTTTGAAACCTGGGTTTTATGGGATTATGCCCTCTTACGGTACACAGGTATATCAAGCCATACATGAGAAACAGCTTATGTGCTTTGACTCATTAGCTATCCCCTTAACAATAATGAAAACTGTCTCTGCTGGCATTCATCAGGTTCATGGCTTCATAGAAGTAAGGGAAATTCACACATGAACTGATTGGTTACGGAGAAGTATTGAGCACGCTGCTTCATTTTGAGACAGCAATTTCACCGTGTGCCATGAGACCAAAAGTGTGATAAAAACCAATGGGAAACACTTGGTTTCACAGCATCATGAAGCAGGACTTGAGGGGCCAGTGCACTGTGGTCTGTGGACTTGCTGGTGATTAAGTGTTCTGGATGATTCTGTGTTTGGAACTCTGCAGAAGGATACAACCTGTCTTCCACAGCCACCAAGGCCTGCTGCTCTGGATGGGTGGGATGAGCTAAACTGACTCTTCCTCCTTCAGAGCAGCAGCATGAGAGCTCATCTCCCTTCTTGCTTGTGCCAAAAGGCTACAGTTTGCAAAACTGAGAAACTATCCAGGTTCTGAGCCTGTGGAGTATTGTACTCAATGTGGCTCATAGCTGCCAGTCTTCACGCAGCAGCCTTTTATTTTTCCTTCAGGAAAAAGAATATGGAGTTGCTAGTGGCTAGTGGATCTGGTGCTAAATCACCAAATTATTTACTCTCTGCCTTTCTCTTCAGAGTTGAACAATGCATGTTGGAGGATTTTTGCAGTTTTGCTACTGTTACCATACTCACTATAACCACCTAAGAGCAAATGCAGCTTTTAATTATTTTAGGGGCTTTCTTGTCCACAGTATTGACAAGAGCTTGATCACATCTCACTGGCCATTTTCCCAATCAGAGCAATAAAGATCTAGTCTTGTTACACTATTGAAAGGGACTCAGAACAATAGGGGATGCTCCATAGGATCCTCTCCTGTGTCAGAGGAAATGGGGAAGGCTCTGGCTGCCAGCAACCAGCCTTTTAGAGGTAAAGTTATAAAACGCTTCTATCTGCAGTGGCAGAAGAGTGAGGCCATATCCTGAGCCACCTGGTTGTACAGAGGAGCTGCTTGCAAAGCCCCATGGCCAATGAAAGGAGATTGTTCAGGTGGCTTTGGGAAGGAGGCAGGCAGGATTGCTTTATACATTATACATTTCTCAGGCAGAGGAAGCATATTAAGCCTACTGAAGAGAGAGTTCCAAGTCAAAGTTTTATCAGTCACTTGTGTGTGTGTGTGTACATATATATGGTGCAACTTCTCCCCCTGCCCTTTGCCTTGGGAGAAGAAGTTTTTCTCCTTTTGCAAGTTTTAAGGTACTTTCAGGGACATAGAGAAAAACCTTGTGGGATAAGAAATGTAGACACTAAATGTAGAGGATATTCTACTTCCTTTGATTTATGGGGACTAAAATGGAACTTCTGGCTGCAGCCAACATTTTGAGGCAATTGCACAGTACAGAGGGGAATAAGAAAGTGCTCTATCTCTGCCCAAATGCTGAGGGATTGAAGCTTCTTAGAGATGCTGTGTAGGAGTTGAGTCTAAATCGTTTGGGTATTTTCCTTTCAGACTTTGATTGTCAGGGTTTTGAATCTGGCCTCTTGTAGCCCTTATGTTGTCTCTGCAGAGATCCCAGCAATGCTCCCAAAGCCAACTCGAACAGCCCTTTGGGGAATGTCCTGCTCTTTGGTGCTTTTCCAAACAGTGCACAGTGACTGAAATGGCTTTTTTCCCCAGTTCCTTGTAATGTGCCTCTGTCCCCTCCCACATTGTGATAGAAGACACGGATGAGTGTGTTTGAAGAGGTGTTTTAGATAAGGTGTGGGTGGATCACTGAACTCTGGGCTCAGGCAAAGAATAGCCCTCATAGTTAGAGGCTGGGCACTGCTCTGTTAGGGACCTGGTGAGTCCTGACACACACCAGGCTCAGACACAGCTCCACATCAAGGCCTTGCCACCTCCTGAAATCTCAATTAATGATCTAGACCAGCAGCACTTAATAAGTCTGGGGAGGATTTCATCCTGGCCACCTGTGTGTGCTCATTCCTTGCCCTTAAGTGCTCCTCAAAGGGGCAAAAACTACTCAGAAGCACCTCTCAGTCTCTGAATGCTGAACAGAGGCTGCTGCTTCTCCCCTCCTCTTGGAATATTTGCCCCTGTCTTGTATGTGTACACACAGAGCACACAAAATAATCAGTGAGAATGCTGTGGTGCAATCAGAAAGCAGAACTAGGAAATGCTTTCCAGCTATGTGGAGGCAAAGAGAGGTTAGAAGGAGGAGCAATGCGTGGAGCTGGTTCCAGAGACATGGACAGTTTGCACTGTTCAAGGAGTGATCAAACTGTTCTTCCTGTGGCAGCAAAGGCTGCATCTTTCTTGCAGTTGGGGAGAAGCAGTGGTACCACTCAGCCTTCAGAGGAAGGAGATCAGCTAGAAAAACCTTACTCAGGGTGCAGTAGGGAAAAAATCCATCTGTCTGAGTAGCCTTAATAGGGTCTGGGGACCTGCCACTCTGTCAGACTAATTCTTGGCACAGGGCTGGTGTTGCCAAGAGCTCCGTTTTCCTGCTGTCTATTGTTGCCAGGAGGATAGAGGGGAGATAAGGGCCGAGCAGGGCTCTGTGTTAATGGTCCTTCCTTAGCGTCTTTCAGTTTAGTTTTCACTGACTGAGGCCCCCAAAGTACTTAGCATGAGGAAAGTTTTCAAAAGCATGAGTAATTTAGGAGATTAAAAGGCATTTTCAAAAGTGTCGACTTTTCAAAGTGCCTAATTTCCAGGGACTTTCAATGAGGTTTGTGAATCCTAAATCATCTGGTTGCCTCAGTGAATAGCACTGTTGATTGCAGCGTAATGCATCATCAGCTGGTATCCTGCTCGTGTCAGAGGTCAGTGCTGAGTGACTCTGAGGAAGGGGTACAAATCCCCATGGCTGAGCAATCCAGGGAATTCCATGTCAGCCCCTTCCCAGAGGTGGCTTTGAGAGCACAGAGCTCTTCTGAGTTTCTGGGCTAATTGCACGGGGATACTGTGGGAGGAGTTCACTTAGGCTCCCTTTGAAACTGTGTTTTCATCAGATTTTAGTGACAAGTGCTGGATCAAGTTTTGCTCTGTCAAATTTACCACCTTTTTTCCCTTTTTTTATTTTGTTGATATAACTTAGTCATGTTTTCTGTTATGTGGCAGGAGGCTCTCCATAGCTATGAATTTTTATTAACGTATAGAGATATAATTTGACGTATGAAAACTCTCTGTGTAAAAATCATAGATTTCCTGTGTTTGCCTTTGGTCTTGGAAAGGGTCATGTGAAGGACTAACTCAAAGCCCTTGCTGAACTGTAGGCTCACAGAGAGAGAGATGCACATGTTTAGGAGTAAGAAGGGCTCAGCATTTGCATTTGGATGCATGTCTTAGGGCTTCAGAGCTCTTTAGACTCCCAAGTGGAGCAACTTCGAAGTTCAAAGCGGCGTGATTTTTGGCAGGTTTTTTCCCTAAGACTTCTTCAGGGCATGAAATATTCTGCCCTCAGTGCATGTACATAACTCTCATTGGCCTTAAAAGAAGTTACATGCCTACATCAAAGGAAGGATTTACCCCATAATGATTCATCGTGAGCCTGACAGGCAAACACAACAGTGGAGAGCTCACAAGCCAAAAGCTCCTGAGCTACGGGATGGCAGAGTTCAGATCTCTGCCAATCAGCCACATTGCTTGCTCTGCTTTTCAGCACTTTTTTTCATTTTTTAAATTGTTTTTTTGTGGGGATCAAACCATGTCTTATCCATCTGGTAGAAGAAATGGTAGGGCTCGAGCAGAGGGGATATCCCCTTTAACATCTTATGTGGGAGTAAACCAGAGTCAAATTAAATCGTGGTGCTTTTCAGCCTGGTAAGTGCATCTCCCTATCCCTGGTGCCACACTGGAGACACAGAGTCACAATATTTTAAAGGAAATTAGAAAAATACCTTTTTATTAAATGTGATTGCAGAAAGTCCTGGGAATGAATGTGTTAATGACTGGTGATTGAATGTAGTGGTTTGCAAGCTCTAAGCAGCTTTAGTGTCTCCTACCACAGCCCTGATTTAAAATTCATAAATGCTAATCCTCCATAATTTACGGTTTAAAAAGCAGCCCCACTCACAGGCCCTGTGGCTACAGCTCTGTCAGAGTAATTATGCCGCCAAGCTGAAATTGGACTACTAACTGAGATATTAAACAGGGTAGGAAATCCTCTTCCCTGGCAGCCTACCCAATTATTCCAAATAAGCAAACAGATTAGTGAGTAATTTTCCAGTTAAATCTGGTGATTGGTGCCAGAATTGTATGTTAAATATTCAGAAGTAAATAGATTAAAGATGAAATGTCCCCTTTTCTCAAGCTTAATTTAGTGTGTATATTAAAACTTTTTAGGGGGGAAAAAAAATCTCCATTGAAGTGCAATACATTTGCTTTGAAAACAGAGCCTTTCCTGGCTTGTTTGCACTTGGGGCAGCGCGTTCATTAGCTGGGGCACGTTGTGCCGAGGGAACCTTGTGCCACATTAGCCACAGTATCAGTCCTGCTGCTCCTTTATCCCTCACCTTGGAGGAGCCCTCCTGGGTGGCAGGGCTTGTGAGGCTGCACGTGGCTCTGCTGGGGACAATCGGGACACTGGGATACAGGGTGCTGCCCATCCCTATCGGCGGGACAGGAAAGGATTTGTAGGGATCAACAGTAAATATGGGCATTTCTCATTCATTCTGAGCTTTTTTCTAAATTCAGCTTGAATTTCCCCAGTGATTGTGCCCAGGTTGACTTTTTTTACCTTTAAGAACATTCCTTGTAATATGGTGTTTGACTGGGACAGTAGAGGGAAGATGGGGGCAAAAGGAAGGAAAACATGGACCGAATGCCCAGCACACACAACTCCTATCTCAGTTAAATACATAGGCAAGAGGCAGGGGAGGACATGGGGCAGCTCAGCTGGAGCAGTCCAGGAGCACAAGCAGTAGGTCTATCCTTCTGCTGCCCTCACACCGCAGACACTCAAGGACCTATGCCCTAACTGGAGAGTCAGGCAGCCTTCAGCAACTCAAAGGAGCTGCTCTGTAGAAGCTGAGCTGTCACCTGAACCACCCCAGAAAGTGGCTGTGGCTTGTGGCACCTCTCAGGAAGCAGGACCAGCCCCTCTCTCCAGAAGGGCTGGCATGGTAGCTGCTGCACAGACCCCAGGCTGGCTGCTTGCTGCAGGGCCTGTGATGGCAGTCCATGGGAAGGCCAGGTGGTGCACACTGCATTTTAGGACTCTAAAATTCTTTCTCAAAGGGAGTTTGAAGGAAATGTTTTTGCATTCATGGATTAAAACAAGGACTTGAATTGCTGGAAACGTGCTTGTACATTTCAATATGCAAGAGCACTAAAGGGAAGGAATCTGCATTTGAGGAACTGGAATTGTTTCAGCACCTGGTGGAATTTGCTTTGAAGTTGTTTCAAGGATCTCAAACACTATGAACAATATTTTATGCCATTTCTAGTGGGTTTTCTTTCCAGTTGCTAAAAGCTTGTTGTGCTGAGGAAGTGAGCAGTCCTCTTAGTTGGCAAGTGAATTGGAAGGAGCAGCACCTGCTCATCAAGAGATTGGGGTACAGTAGCCTTGGGGTCAAAGAGCTTCAGACCCCCAGTGTTAGTTACAACTTGGTCTCCTGGGCAGGTGAGAGGATCAGTTTATTCTTAGGTCTAAGTTAAATATTTTCAATGTTTTAAGTCCTAATACATTCTCTAGAGTGAGAAATATTGAGTTTTTATGAACTTGCCATGCAATACAGAAGGTACATAATCTCCATTCTTCCTGAGAAGTTCCAGGGTTTGGTGATGGGAGTGGGTCCCTAAGTAGAATAACTAGTTCACAAAATAGCCAGCAGATGTTAGGCTTGACAAGGGATTTAAAGCAGCTCCCTCTCATGCCTGGGCACAGTGGGCTGAAGGAGGCAGAAATTTCCTAACCATTGGCCCACAGATTTGCTTTTCCACTGGGAAGAGCAAAAGCTTCAAGTAGGTAATGCTGAACACATGCCTAGAAAGGATTAGCTGAACTCCTGCACATCCCACAGGCTTTTCCTGCTGCTGCTTCCTCCCTGGAGAGGCTTTTTCACCTCAGCCCTCTGCTGGAATGTGCCTTAAAGGCATAATCAAGCTCATAAAAATTAAGTGGTGTGTAATCATCAAAACAAAAGGACACTAACTAAATTTTATTCAATAAATTCTCTAGAATCAATCCATTTGTGGTTTTATTAATGTCAGAACTCACAGCATAGTTTCCCTTTCTGTGATTCACGGGGCTGTAGGGGCTTTTGTTAAGGTTTGGGGTTTTTCCACACCACTACACACAACGACATTTTGGCTTTGAATTGAGCAGAGTTAAAGTCAAAACTACAATTTATTTTTTTTTTAAGCTTGTGAACATCCTTTGGATCAAATCTAAAGGCTTACCTGTTCAAAGCTGGAATGGATTGATGAATGTGAAAGGATCCAGGATGAGGAGAGAGCCCTGTGAATGCCGGGTAGTCAGTTACATGACACTAGTTCCTTAATGATGTACAATTTCTACCTCTCTGATAAGTTCACTCAGTAGCATGCTAAAAATGTGTTTGCCTGATTATTCTTATACTAATGGTAAAAAATGGGAGAATTTGTGGCATCCTATCTGCACAGATCCTTTCCACACACTCTCACTGCCTGGACGCTGATGGTTCACATTTCAGGCCTTCCCTGTGCTGAGGGAGACCCGTGAGTTTTACTGCTTCAAAGTACTCCAAATGTCACTGCATTCCAAGTATCTCCTGTCTGCTGCCCTGTCCCTCTAACCCAGGGATTTTACAGTTTTTCTAAGCATGAGAGAAGTCACTTGAAGGATGCCATTCTCAGGCAGGTTTGTCAGGTGGGCCCTTCTTAGCAGAGGCCATGTGAGTCTCCTGCACAGTAAAACAAAATGTTTTCAGTCAGTTCCTGATTCTTTAAAATCTTCTCTGGATGTACATTGCTTTCAACTTGCCTGTTAGGTCTTTGTGGTCAGCCTGGGTTTATGTACATTTTCTTGATTGTTCTAAGGTGTGCAAGGCCATCATATGGGAGCTAGAATGTAAGTGAACGTGAAGGAAAGAGCTGGACACAACATTTGACATGATGGAATGGTCAAGTATCCATTCACCATCTGTAGTTTATATTCCTGCCTCTGTGAGTGGCACTTTCTGAAGACTCTGAGCAGCCTGGGTTCTTCTTACTGGTTTTGCCCATTTTATTCACCTACCATTTAGTGAGTGAAGAATTTATTATTAGGCCCTGGTTTTGTTTGTTCTTGATTCCCAGAAGCACAGTGTTTGGTGGCTGTAACCAGTAAATTCTCTGTAGTAAAAACACTGATATTTGTGTCCTTAGAGTTGCCTACATAAATTCCCTTTATAAAAAACTAAAATCTTTCTCATATGTTTCCTCAATGATATCCTGATACAGTGAGATCCAAGGTTAATTATATGTTTTTCTCAAAGCTACTTCACTAACAGCGTCCTCAGGATGAGGGTTGCTGACCCTTTTAAGCCAGTGAACTAAAGCAAACAGCAGAACAACCCACTGAGGCTGTTAGCTTGTGGGTGACTATTTGCCTTTCTTGGCTCCTTTTCATCAGGGCAACCTTCTTGAATCAAGCTTCCCTTCAAGAAGGTGGCCAGACAGTCTCTGCTGGCATAATGGAAACAGAGAGGAAGGCAATGCTTTCATTCTTGATTATCCTAAGTGTCAGTATTTTGGTTTTGAGAAGAGGTTTTGCCACGATCAGCTTTCCCCACTTTTTGCAGCCCCCCTGGCTCTCCCCTGGAGATGCATGTATATCCCTGCCCTGGCTGGGCTCAGCTCAGTTCAGGAATGACTGGGAGGGCAGGCCTGAACTCCATGTGGCCCATTCTGTCCATTAATGCATTCCTTCTTTGCTGTGTTTTGTGTGTTTCTAAATGTGAATGCAAGTAGGAATCATTTTGGAAACTTGGATTAGAATGCCATGAAAAAGAGTCACTTAAAGGAATGAAGAGCATGTAATTTAATCTGTGTTTGTAGCACTTAAATCTTAAACCCCTGCTATCTTACATATTTTATGTATCTGTTTCCCTGAAGAAAGCAGATAAGGGCTTCCAGTGCCTCAGCAGCTCCCGCCAGTGACAGTGAACCTGAAATGGAACACGTGGTGGTAAATAAAATACAGGTGGTCAGGACACACTCTTGTTAGCTAAGGTGCGCCAGTGGCACTATGAGGATTTTAAGGGAGCCTTCAGAAAGTGGGATCAGTAAGGGTTTCCAGTCTCTCTGGTGACATTACCCGGTTGCAAGGACAGCTCAGACCTCGTGGCACATGTGGTGCATGCAAGAGTGCAAATTTTGCACTTTTACACTGCCTCTGTGGTTACAGGAGAAAGGGAAAAAGGTTTCTGTAAGAGCTTTTCTGAACACGTGGCCAGTCTCAGCCAGGCTCTCTTTCTAACATACGTGATGTAAAAGATCATTCAAGAGATGAACTGATGTTTGTCACCCTGAAGAGACCAGCTTCATATTTCTCCTTGAAATAGTCCTCTGGAGCACTGTTGTGTCCAAAGCCTGATGAGGACACGTTCCAGGCTCATGTATCTCCCATTTAAGACATCCCACTGTCCACCCAGGAAAAGAAACCAACTGGTAGTTCTCAATTACCACATAAAATTTATAAGGAGAGATGATATCTCTTAAATAACTGGGTCCCAGACCATTTAGGGCACTACAGACTTCAATCAGTGCCTTGAAATGTATCTATAAGCAAATAGAGCCAGGAGTGTTTTGTGCTATTAGGCCACTTCAGCAAATCACTTAAGCATTACTTAACACATGCTAAGTCTACTGCACCCAAGGCAAATTCTGGATATGATTAGCTCTTTGTCCATAAAATGTCCCCCTCTGGATAATGCAACACCACTTTATGGCTAAGGGTGATTTTGTGTCTGTCTGTCTCAATGGGAAAAAAAACTGGTAGTAGAGCTGTTGTGCTGTACCTGTATTGTTTATGTGATTGGTCTGCTAAGTGCATAAATCTCAAACGATAGAATTTTGTAATATACAGTATAACAATTGGCAAGTGCTGTACATTTATTTTCACAAGTGAGGGAGTGACCCATAACTCACATCCATCACAGTCTATGAAAGCACAGCTCACTGTAGTATAGCAAGCAAGGAAATCATTCATACATGGGATGTTATTCACTTCAACCTTTCCCCTTTCCTGAACACAGTCAGGATCTATATGTCTACTGCTGCATGCTCTGTGTGCTGGCATAGATGTATGATGGCATCACAAAAACTGGAAGGGGAAGAAATGAGATGGGAACAGAAAGGGGTGTGGGCAAATGTTGTCTGAGCTGATAGAAATTTAAGTGGTCAGGCTTGTCAAGGAGAAGGAAAACTGCAGGGCTGGAGAGTGACTGAGATTAGAAGTGACTTTTGGAGAAATGGGAGCTGAGATAATGCCTTTCAGTTCAAAAAACATGGGTGACGGCACAGGGTGGGCACGGGAGAACTGGAAATTAAAACAGTACATAAAATAGAAATGTATTTGATGGAAGGACAACAAAATATCCTTTCAATTCTGGTCTGGTTCCTCTGCCATTATTCCCAGATTTAATGCTGTACTTTTCAACAGGACCTGTATCCTATAGCAATTTCTGTGAAAAATCCCCTTCACAAAATGGCCAGGGAAGCTGAAGAGAAACATTAATATTGGGACTTCATCAGTTCTTGGCACCTACCTGCTTTTACCAGGCCTGCATACCCATTGTGCACTCTGCAGAAAGTCTGTGTCTTTTCCTCTGTGCTGTGGGAATGGTAAAATTAGCTTTAATTAGTTTTATACTGACCACACCAAGCTACCTACAGTGGCTGTGGTCTGACATTTCTTTGTTAGAAGCAGTGCACAGCAAGATGAGCTCTGTCCCAAATTTCTGAACAAGCAGGAGAGGCAAAGGAGAAAGAATGGTTATTTCCCATGTGGAATGATTTCACGAGTTTGCCAAGGGACATAGAGGAATCATATGTTAGAAGGAAGAAATGTCTTTGGATTTCCCAAACCCCAATTTAGCAGCATAGCTGTAAGATACACTTCCTTTGTGCTTGCACCCAGTTGTAGCAGGGTTGCCATTCCATGGTTTATACTTGGATAGCTGGTTTGGGAGATCCCCTGGGAGATGGAGGAAGAGAAGGCTGCAAGTTGAGGAAGCTCAGATAGGAGAGAAAAAGTTTCTTGATAGACAAGTTGAGAGCTGCTGACTTGCTTTTAAGAGTAATCATTCTGCAGCTTCTGATAGGGCTTAGTTCTAGGTTTCACTCTCCACTCAGGTCCTAGCCTGTGGCACATGTTACAGGTAATAACCCAGCACAGCTCAGACACAAGGGATCTCGTGGGCCACACAGTAGGAGCAGGGGGAGCTCAGATATTCCTGACCTTGATGCTGAGGCAATTTTTTTTCTCAGGACCGACTTCCTTTGCGGTGACCGTAACCCTTTTGTCATCTGCACCGTGCTCCCCTTTGTCATTGCACTGCTGGACTCACATCCTTGAACTTAGAGAGCAAAAACCCCTTGGTTTTTTAACTGATGGTTTGTTTGTTTTTCCTCTTTGGTCGATGCTGGGATCAGTGATGTCAACTTGTTCTATTTGCTTTGACAGGAAAATGTTTTCAGAGTTCATTAGGATGGCATCAATTCTAACATTTGGCACATGAACATTTGATGACCTTCATGTGGGGGAAGAAATATGTAGGCAAAACTTCCATTAGTTTGAAAAAACACTTCCACTCCACACCATTCCAGTTCCTGAACCGTAGCTTCAACCAGAAGGTGTGTGCAGTCCCTGTTTGGGATCTGCCACTGGGCTCCAAACATGGAGACAGGAACAGTTTGGAGCCAGTTCATAGGAAGTGAGGCTGCAGTTGGATACAGCTCTGCACTCACCTGTAAGGCAGGTGCTGCCAGCAGCTAGGCTCCTTGGTTCTGTTTGGCTCAGCTAGTAGGGTCAGTCCAATGTAAAGGCAATGGTATCCTATGCCTCAAATGCACAACTTCCTTAATGCTTTCCTGATAGTTCCCCTCAGCAATCTGATTTCATTTGGGCTCATTTTCACCAATTACAGGGCTCATTAAAAGCTGGACTGACTGGCATTGCAGCAGCTGAACTCTGGGCTTACCCACAGAAAAGGAATAGCAGGGGTTGGCTCTTCCCTCCTCGGGGCCAGCTGCCCCATGGTAACAGAACCTCTGAGTGGGAGGGAAGGAAAATGCCCGTGCCTTCCCACGGCCTCTGACAGTGAGGGGCCAAGTAGCAGTGGGGACTTTTGCAGTGAAGAAACCTCTTCAAAAGCAGTGGCCTGAGTCCACCAAATTATTTTAGTTGACCACCACAAGAGTTGCTGACAGCCAGTGGGTTCAGCAAGGACCAGGTAGGAAGTGAGAGCCCATGTTTTGGCCATCATTTGTCCTTTGAGCCTTCCCTCTGCCTTAGAGCTGTGTAAGTCCTGCCAACCAGCTCTGATTTTCCTAGTGCCTGTCTCCAGCCCTTTCCTCTGACCTATCTTAGCTCTTATTTGCTTTTTCTTAGGATTCAGTGTGTCTTTATGTTTCCCTCTCATATCCTGTAATCAAGTGAAAGGTGTCTCTGCGGACAGAGGGGATTTGTACTCAGCCTTTGTTTGCTCTTTCTTGACAGTGCTGCCTGCTGTAAGAAAAGCCAAATGCTGCCCATATGTTGCTGTGCTCCCCTAAATTACGGAGGGTGAACATTTATGGCTGTTCTCACTGTTGCTTTCTCCATACTTTTCTAAATGATACGTTTTCACGAGCAATTACTGAGATAGGCAGTCAGGACTGGTTTTTGAGGTGTGCCACTTAGTGGCCTACACATAAAAATAGGAGAGAGGAGGAGGAGGATGGCAGAGGCTTAATACCATGCCTTGCTTAAGAGAATGTCCTTCAGGTGAGCAGAACCCTGCACCTTGTAAAAGTATGACTTTAATTTTGCCTTTCAAATATGAACTAAGCAGGGCTGTCAACACATACTGTGTTCTCCCTTGTCAAACCATTTCACTTAGTCTGTCAGCTGTAAACAGCTTAAGAGGCATGTCATTCCAGCATTATTATAGCACTTTTAGATTTGTTTTTAGATTGGCTCTGTATCTGCTCCTGCAAAAGGTGTAGATACAGAGATGACATGGGTTATTTATTGTGTTACTGCAAAATGCTGCCTGCTGTTTGGTGGTAAGCACTGAGTAACTCCATTTCAAATAATGAACACTGAGGAGTAATAATCCTGTAGTGCCATGGTAATACCATTGCCATACTTTGTCACATCAGCTGTGTCAGTGGAGCAGAGTGCTTTCTTCACTGAGGGTGTCTATGCCCTTGCACTTCATTTGAAGTTTTTTTTTTCCCCCCCCAGGAGATCAGGGAAGCAGAATTAAGACATGTGGAGAAGGAACTCTGATCAACAGACTCTATACTTTGTTTTTTTCAAAAAGTTGCTTTACATATTCAAATAAACAGTGTTTAAGCTGTTGATGACAGCTTAACTACTTCATCCCAGAACGTTTTGACAAGTGATTTTCAGCGTTTTGGTTTCTCAGGATTTTGATAACCCCCCAAAAACATGAACTGAATTTATATGTCACATGTTTAATTTATTTGAGATGCATGTATTATGTTGCAAAAGCAATAAGGAGGGAGTTAAAGGGACAGGGGGATACACTCCATATTTATGATCATCAGCTTCTTCACTGTGTCATTACAAGAGAAAAAATCTTCAGAGATACGGAGCCTGCAAAGGCCTCAAACTTTTTTGCCAACCCATCTGGATTGTGATTTATATAAATTCTTGGTGTAATTTCCCTGTGACTCTGCTGAAATCCACAGAACTGAACCTGTTCTCGCTGCAGGGAGCCCGAGCTGCTTCCCTCCTACCTGGCTGCTGCCGTGGGCATTTTGTCCCCCTGTTGTCCCCATGTTGTCCCCGTGCTCCCTGGCACAAGGGACATTTAATGTCACCTGGGTTCTGAGCAACAGGGAAGGACAAAGGCAGATGTTTTCTCTCCAGAAATGCAGGACTTTGTGGCTGCATGCATTCCATGGTATTGTCATAACAAAAATAACACATGTAAAAACTGGTCTTCACTTTAATGCCAAACTGGAGTGCAGATCAAATGTTTAAAGGAAAGTTTGTTTCACCTCTGTTTTGGGAATTAAATATTGTCCAATTTTGGATTGCTTCTTTTTCTCTGCCTCCATTAAAGCAGAAAAAAGATGGGATATACCCTGTAGCTTCCTGGGCTCTTAGACAAGAAGTAGGGAAAAACACAAGGAGAGAATTGCTTTTGTAAAGCTCCTGGGCTGCATAATATATTTTGCTCAGAAAATGGTTAATATTTCAACATCATACCTCAAAACCTTTTGAATATTACCCAGTATTTGTTTGGTATTGGTACTTCTGTCATGAGAGCATGATAGAACTAGAATCACTGAAGTTTAGAAGTAGAATATTAGAATTTAGCATACTGGAAGTATTGAAAGATCCTTCTTTAACTTATTCAGCACTCAGGATATTGCTATCCTTTTTCTACATCAGAATGCCACTTTTTTTGTATACAAGTTGTTTCCATCAGTACTAGGCAGCATATATCCTCAATAAAGTAGAAGTAGCTATTTTATTTTACTAATTCTTATGTCAACTTAAAACATGTCAGTATAAATTCTTATTTTATAGTAACGCTGTATAGGTACATAGGAAACCCCATGCATTCTAAATACAATTTGATGCTTCATATTTCCCAAAGCAGACTTTTTTTCTCCTAAATAAGTGGTATTTTGATTATTTTTCACAAAAATGCCCAAAACCTCAAAAAAAAAACCCCAGAAAACACCACCCCCAAAAAAACCAAACAAACAACCCCCCCCCCAAAAAAAAAACCCAAAAAAAACCAAAAAACAAACCAAAACAAAACAAAAACAAACCCCTCAAGAACAAAACAACAAAAATCCAAACCCAGCCCCAAAATTTGTTGAGGTTTCATCTAATTGTGAATTTG
The DNA here is from genome assembly GCA_013389925.1 of Aegithalos caudatus. Classification (NCBI taxonomy): domain Eukaryota; kingdom Metazoa; phylum Chordata; class Aves; order Passeriformes; family Aegithalidae; genus Aegithalos; species Aegithalos caudatus. The sequence goes on from WEIU01004657.1 coordinate 318,953, forward strand.
TGCTTTTTAAGTATCAAAATGTCCTCTGAACTGAAATATCTAATTTCAGGTAATCAAAGTGCTGATGATGGAGATCATAGGTGGCTTTTCAGACATTCCAGGGTCAGAGACCCTGGCCAGACAGTCAGGTGTGATTTGCTTAATGCAGCCTTAGTTGCTGCAACTTTCTTCTGATACTGGACAAGTAACATCTTTCTGATAACTGGGGAGTTTTAGCAAGTATTTAGTATCTGACTAAGTTGTCTTTAATTTGTCTGGTTACAGTGTTATCTGAATCCTGCTGCTCTGGGGAGGGGGAAGACAGGAAGGGCCACCTTTTGTTTGTTTTCTCCCTAATGGAGAGGGGAAAAGGGAGGAGACCTGACAGCTCTTGACAGTGAGAGGGAGATGGAGTTGCCCATGTGAGGAAAAAAAAATAGCCTCTTCTGCAAGAATGAGGGGCTAGGAAGACAAAAAATAAGCATTTCCAATATATTACAAACAGAATTATCTGCCAAAAGGGCAAGATAATTATCCTAATGTGATTTTTGACCAAGATAAATTCACATTATTTTATAAACTGGGTAACAATTTGAATCTTATGCAAAGCCTAGAAATAAATCTAAGAAATATGATAATGTAATAAAATTGAAATTATTAGCAGTCCAAGTGGCATACTTGAGGCAGTAAAACCTTTTAAGTTCCACTGGAAAATAAGCTAGTAAACCTGGAGTAAGTTACTCTGCTGTAATCACTTGATAAATAGCTACAATGTTTGGAAGAATTGATAGTGTCATTACAGCAACATCCCTTTTTATAAACAGCCTGGTGCTGATTTGATTCTAATTGCTGCCAGAGGAACAGTATCAAAGTAGTGCTGCTCCAGCAGTGTAACCTGTGGGGTGAGCAGGAGCTGAAATGAACTGCCTGAAAATGAAGGTTTTTCAAAGGCACAGATTCTAATTCTGGGAGTGATGGAGGAGGGCTGAGTAAATTCAGTGCTGGGAGAAGCTACAGAGGAAATGCTTAATGAAGAGAAAGCATGAAGTAAACAAAACAGGCTCCTCTGAGTGCACAAAATAGTGGGGAAACAGTGGGAGAAGCTGAGAGGTTTGAACATGAATGTCTGTCTGATTTCTCATCACAATGGATTCTCCTGCTGGGCCAGTGTGGCCCTACTATCAAATTGCAGCTCTGGTCTCCCCAGTTTAAGGCACCAAAGACCAAATTTTTGAGACATTCTTAATAATTACAGCATCTTTGCAAACTTGTGGGCACTGCATCCACCTTTTGCCCATGAATGCACCAAAAAAATTAAGATTGCCTTGGTGAAAACACATCTTTAGCAACTCTCTGGTTTTGCATTGCAAATCCTGGATTTTCCCCTTGTTGAGTATGGAGTAGGTATCAGCATTGCACTGATGGCAGCTGTGATGGTTGAGGGCAATAAATTTAAATTTGTTTGGGAAAGAAACTAGAACATACTTCTAGGCTGGGTCTTCTTCCAAAAACCAGCAAGAAGTTATCTTATTTTGGGAATGGTAAGAAGAAAAGCAGGGCTCCATAAGGAGAGAAGAGGAGGAACATGTTTAATAGTTCTGTCATGTTAGCAACAAACCCCAGAATAAACAGAAATGCGAAGGGGAGAGGTATTTAGCTTTTTAAACAAATCATGTGATAAGCTTCTCCCATAGATTGGGAACTAAGTGAAATATGTAAAATAGCTTATTGAAGAAAAAATTGCTTCAAGTGGGACTGAATGGCTCAAGAGATTAGTGATGGGATAATAGCTTTTCTCCATTTAAGTGGTAGACCAGTTCAAATCAATTCCAGGTCTCTAGAGACTGGAAGGTGTTGCTATCCTGTGACTCCTCCGCAGTTATTTGAAATGATTTTTTGGTCTCAATTCCATCCTTAGTTGCCAGAAAATTATCCCCAACCCAATCAGCACTGAATTGCTTTGAGCTAACTGTTGTATCCTCCCCCTAAAGATGCACAGCCCTCAAGGCTGTGTGTGGGAATGGCAGCTGTTTTATTTAGCACCACGTTGCTGGTCAGAAATATTTTGTCTCCCGTGGAAGGGACAGATTGCACAAAAGAAGAGACAACTTGGAATACGATGCAATGTAAAAATCGTTCTTTAAATAAATGCCATGGTTCATTGGTTTAATGTGGATTTCTTGGGAGGACTGGGCTACTTTTGGACACTTCCAGCTACCCCTCACTTGCACCCAGAGCCTGCTTGTTTGCCTGCAGGCTGTGTCACGACTTTCCCCTACATCCATATAAATCACAGAACAGGGCCACAACTTGGAAAACAGCTACTGGTCATAAGGAGAAACTGGAAAATTCAAACTGGCAGCCCTCCAGGTTTTTTTAGAAGCATTTATTTAATGTGTGAAGCTGGACCAGTGAAGTGATGTTAGGGACGTGCCAATGTGTGGCAGCTCAGAATCTTCCCTATCAGTTTTATTCTGAAATGTTATAACAACTAAAATAGCACACATTGATTATTCTGCCTAATGCAAAGATTAAGCAAACAAGGAAGAAGCAATTCTCACCCAGATGAGGATGATTTGGATCTTTTAGTGGCTGTAACAGTAGGTCTGGAGCTAGTGAACCACAGCAGAATTCTTATTATTCAGTGTACCAAGAAAAAAAGAAATCTGGGGTTATTAGAGAAGAATCCCAGCATTTTTTTTTTTGTGTATAACTGCTTGGAAAAAACAAATAGGATATTATGACAATGTAAAGGAGTAGGAGAATTGAAATCACATGGTTATTGGTCACTTTTTCTATAAAACTGGTGCAATACAGAATCACTTACAGGAGAAATTTTATTTTTGCCTTAACCCAGACAGCTCTAGGTTTAAGAACGCTTATCAGGGTGGAAGGCTAAAGGGGTTAAGGAAATAAGGCATGACAGAGGTGACCTATGGGAACTTTCATTATTATATGGAGCCTTGATGAGTGAAATGAGAGGAATTGCTCTCCATCATGAAAGGCTGAAATGTCGAGGGAGCAATTGCAAATTAATCTATTAAGAATAAGTAGGAGGCTGAACAGTGTGACTCAAAAGGATGGAAATATATGGAATAAACTGCAGTGTAAAATCACAATGATTTCTAGACCCAATCTTAAAGACATCCATCTATGATTTTTACAATGAAGCAGGGATTTCTATATGTGTGTATATGAGAAGTAAAGTTTAAGCAGATTAAATTCATCTTTTTCTTTTCAGGTACTCCCAATATTTGCAATGACCAGGCCTGAATGAGAAGTTGTGTTCTGATTTGTGTAGCTTTAACCAGAACAATGTGTCAGGAATTTTTCTGGGGTTTGTTTTTTTTTTTTTAAGACATACAAATAAAATGCCTCACAGGCAGCTTTCTGTGTGGTGGTTTTCCTATTTTGCTGTGACATTTTTAACCCAAATTTAGTGTTTGTAAATGGTACTATGTCATGACATTGTGTAACTGAAAGCCTCTTTTTATTGACAGGTCATGAACACTCAAGGCTGGAGAAATTTCTCTGTGTCAGACTGCAGAAGGTGCACCCCCCACAGCCTGAAGGAATGAGCTTCCAGGAGGAAAAATGGTAGGTCCACATCAGTCAGTCCAATCTTATGTTCAGTGTTGCTGCATGGTTGTTTTTAAAGTGCTCGTATCCCTAGGATGTGGAGAGAGCCATGGAAAGTCTCCCAACCATCAGGACCATGCTTGTTATTTTCTCTGTTCTACAACTTTCTGGGGTTTCCACAACTTTCATGCTTTGTCCACCAGTGGCTGGGGTGTGAGGCTTGACCTTGATGACCAAGTGCATTTTGGTGGAGCTGATCCAGCAGGATGTCCCCAGCTCCCCTTGTGGCTCTTGGGAGGTGAGGTTCTGTTTGCTCAGTGCCTGTCCCCAGTGCCAATCTTTGGGCCTCAATGTTAATCCTTTCACAAAGCTCATGTAGTTTCAGACTTCTACCTTTCCCGGCTTATTATAGCCCAGGAAGATGAGATGTGACTATGCTGAGATACAACCCCCAGTGATGGCACTTTATAATACTGTATAACTGGAGGATTGCTATTGTAGGCAGAGAAAAAGGCAATAAAGCAGCATTGATATCCTGCCTGCCCTCTTACAGGAGTTATTGAATCAAACCTACCAGAACTGCCAGACAAACAATTTGCAGCTGCAGTCTGAAGCCTGACAATGACACAGAATCAAAAAGAAATAGTTGGAGTGCATGGGCTTGTGAACTCCTCTGCGACCCACCACAGCAGGCTCCCTAGGATTGTTCTCCTCTTTCTGGTCCTTTGCCTGCACAATTCCTTCTCTTTCCCTCCCTTTTCCTCTCTCCCATTTTCTCTCCTACATCTTGCCATTTTCAGCTTTTCACACCTTTTCCCCTTCCTTTTCTTTCTCTCTCTCATTGCCTCAGTATTTCCTTCTGTTGTCTCTTGCTTGTTTTTACTTTGTGAGTTCAAGAGCTCTCCTGTGTTTTTCAGTGTCTCTATTTCCCCAATTCTTTCTTAGTTTTGATTAATTTAGTTCCTGCCCTATCCAGTTTCCCACAGTCTTTTCTATTCTCCCTTCCTTGCTGTACCTTTTTTTTTTCTGTTTCATTTCTCTCTTTTTATTATTCATTGTTTCTTCTTTTTCTGCCAGTTCTACTACCTTCATTTTTCTTGAGCCATATTTATCCAGCATCTGAGCTCTGTGCTGCTCTTACCCCTCATATGTGAGTATTTAGACATTTCCTGTGCACTAGGATTTCCAAAGGGCCAATCCAGCTCAGCTGAGGGGAACTGATGTGGTTGGCTCTAATGTCTATGAAGAGAGATGCTGCAAAATCCAGAGTGACAGTAGCACTGACCAATGCTCTTGGGATTGTTACCCTACTCTTGTAGGTGGATTCAAAGCTTACCAAATTAATGGGTTCTGGAGCAGACCTGCAAGTAACAACACCTTATCAGATTTTTGTCCTTTATTTCAATATAAATCCCAGTGCTCTCGGCTTCTTTTAGTGTTTGCTTTGGCTCAGGACATTATGTTTGGTTTGGGTTTTTTGTTTCAAAATAACTATTCTAAAGTAGATATATGTAGGGGTCAATGGAAAGGGAGCTTACTATGAAATATATTCAAACTCTCATATATATCCATAATTCCTTGGTTTTGGATGCCCCTTACAGTTATCTAGCATTTTGGGAAATACTTTGTCATTCCCTTTCTTCTCTCCTAACCAATATCTAACCATTAGCCTTCTAAACTTTAGCTGTTCAGTCTTATAAATGGGTAGCAGAAGTGTTGATTGTACACAAATCCTATTAGTTTTTTTATTATTCTTTTTTTTTTTTTTTCAATCATCCTAAATTACAAACTCAACTTTTGTTCCAGTATTGATGGGGCTATTTTCACTTACTTTGGGTTCTTTATATTCCTTGATTTACCTATTTTCTTTATTCCCATTGCTCAACAACTTCAACATAGAAACATTTTGATTTGTTGTTCTTCATGACAGTATTTGGGGAGACCTTATAGCATCCTTCCAGTACTTAAATGCAGGCTTACAAGAAAGGTGATAAGGGATTTTTTCCCAGTGGCAGGGAGTGATAGGACAAAGGGGAATGGCTTCAAACTAGGAGAGAGTAGGTCTAGGTTAGACATTAGGAAGAAATTTTGTACTATCAAAGCAGTGAAGCAATGGAAAAAATTTCCCAGAGAAGTTGTGGATGTCCCATCCCTGGAGGTGACCAAGGTTGCATGGGACTCTGAGTATCCTGGTCTAGTCATCTTTAAGGTCCCTTCCACTTCAAGCTGTGATGCACTGAGTAGTGTCCCCTTCCTTTCAAAAGGTGGTTGATCTTGCTGGTTATTTCTGTGTTCTATCAGACCCTCACCATAAGGTGACCTCTTGAGAGGAGGCTGCTGCCAAGGCCAACTCCCACTTCCCTCCTCATCCCTGGAAGGCTCTGGAGCTGTGGAAGCTGTCTGAGAAAGGAATGGGGGTACTCACCATCCCATAGATGACCATGAGCAGGCTCAGGATCCAAGTCAAGCCCTGATGCTGTTGACATGACACCCTTGCTTCTGCAAAATTATGTCCAATAGGATCATCAGAGAAACCCCTCCTTCCTCTTCTCTTTTGTCTTCCTCCTTCTGTCTTTCCAGCTACTGCTCCTGTAAAGTTCAGTGCTGGTGACAATTGGGGAAAAACAGTTACTGTCTAATCCAACCCTTTCTGCTCTGATTGGATTTTTCTCCTCGTGTCTGCTTCTTTATTTGATTTAAAACCTTCAACTCCTTGAAGGTTTTCCATTAAGATTTGGAGCAGAGTTTGGAGAGGGGGGAGCAGTCAGAGCATTACCTAAAAAGTGCCAGTTTATTTTTAGCTAATGGAAGAGGGGGGCTGATTTAATTAGGCCAGCAATGTGAGTACCTGGTGCAGGCTGCTATCAACACATCAACAGGGGAAGGGTTAAGTACAGTTTCTTTCACTTTCTCTCATTCACCCCTTTTACCCTCTCCTGCTTTGCCTTTCCTCACCCAGTAAGTGACACCTGCAGCAGCAGCAGTGCAAATTCTTGGGCATGGTCTAATACTGGTCAATGCAGGAGTAAATCCCTCCTGCTGCCCTGCATTTGCCACCTGACAGCAGTAGATGCTCTGGAAGACCAAGAGGTAAACTTTTAGAGCTTCAGCCTGTGTTTTAGCCATGTGACAGCTATTAAAGCAATTGGGAGCCAGGTGGCTAAAATCCAGTGCAATTCTTTGTAATGGTACCCCTGAGAGCGCCCATCTCCTTTTAGCACTGCTATTGATTAGGCAATTCTTGACTTTGAGAAACAAAATTGGTGCGTGCATCAAGGTTCTTTTCCTCAATTTGGCCTGGTTTGAAATGAATCGTTCACCCTTAGCCATTATTGTAAACAGCTTTAAGCTTTGATAAATTTCAGTGTGATTTGAGTTTTCTATCCCCCTTCTCTGTGGAGGCCTGTTGTTTACTTGTTCTTTGCCAGGACATCTCCAGAGCTGTTTGGTCTTTATCCTCATCTCCCGCATTGATCCTGTTATGTTGTCCAGTGTGATGGTCCAGGCTCAGTAAAATGCTGGGGGTTTTTATTTAATGGCTGCACACAGTGCACAGCAGGCAGGCTGAGGCCTAGGGGTACCTGGTTTTCAGGGGGTGCAGTGCATTTTATCAGGTAGACCACGTTATGTTCTAGCATGTGGTCCAGCCCCTGCCTCTGCCTTGACTGAGTGGATGTGGGGTTCTCAGAGGGGGCACATAAGCCTTGAGAAAGTTGCTCACAACTTCAGAAACACTTGAGGAGTATTTGATGACTGGTAGGGGCTGAAGTGCCACACAAAGGTACATGATTGCATACTTGTGTTTGTGAGAAGGTGAAAATAATTTTGTGAAAGTAATTGTGTGAAAATAAGGAAAACAGTTCTCCAACCCTCTTAGGTTTTGCATTTCCCTTCCAATAGCTTTCCTATTCCTCCTTATTTTTCTAATGTGTAGGAAGATTTTTCAGCATGTCATGTCCTTATTTGAGGAGAGACAGGACAGGTTCTGCATGAGGATGTGCCCTTTGCTTTGGGAGTTTAATGCATCATACTAATTTTTGTGGGTTTTCCCATCTGTTGCTTCTGGATGTTCTAGCTCATTCTTGTGAAGTACTGCCACAAGTGACTGGCATTGGGTAGCTTCTTCCTGCAATAAAACCCAAAGTGAAAGCTGGGCTGGATGGAAAAAGCTCTCCAGCCAGTTCAGTGCTTCAGCAGCCACGTAAATCTGTGTGAAGGCTCTAGAGCCTGCTGCTGCATCACTTTTCTCAGTGCTTCCCCTCTCCTCCCTGTAGTCCCCTTACTACTCAGTAACCAGGCTAGAGAAGGTGGTATTTAACATATTTCTGTTGCTAGAAGATCTTTGTTGGGATGTTTGGGTGTGGGGTGAGATGTAAAAAAGGGAATTGGAGATGGAAAGAAAAATCAGAAACACTGGCTTCAGAGAAACAACTATTTCTTATTCCTTTTTCTGTTCGACCTGGGAGAAAGCAGTATCTCAGGTGTCACAGTAAACTTAGGAAGTCCATCACCCCCTTGCCAAAGAATGTTGATTTAGGAACCCCAAGAACAGTTTTATAAGACTTCCCTGTGTGTGTTGAGCTGGGAGGTTGTCAAAGCCCAAAACATTCTGTTTGAACAAGCTGTTGTATTCCAATGAGAAGTTGTTTCATCTGAAAATTCACAGTTCTGCTGAAAATTCAGCTCATCGTGAGCTTAGTGTGAAATGTGATGCCAAGATTACACGGACAGTGTTGCTGTTGGTCTGAGGTGGAGCTACAAGAAATGGAAAATGTGCACAACCTCTCCTCTTCCAGTCGAGTTCAATGGAAGTTTTTCTGGAAGGATATTTTTAGAAATCCTAGCAGGATGACAAATTTCAAGATCTGTTAAAAATATATATACATTTACACAGATATAATAAAATTATACCAAGCACAAATAGTGCAGAAACATGAATATTGAAAGCTCCAAGCAGATTGCTGAAGCCTGTGTAAAAATACATGCACCTTTGGTAGTGGAGGCCTTGCCAAACTAATTAATGAAGCATATGCAAACATTCTACTTTGCAAACATACTTTGTGCTTCATTAGATTCTCTATAATCAGTATGGGGAATCTGAAGGGAAAGGTATTTGATCTTCAAATTTTTGTTGTTGCAGGAAAACACGTCCCTATGTTGTTTTACATTCACAGCTGATGTCATGTCACAAAGTCTGATATTTGTAAAGAGATTTATATTTAAAGGAGGTTAAAACCTCCTCTGTTCTAATTGAGGTTCCTCAGCCACACTGTGGTGAAACTGGTGGTTTTCCACAAATATTTTGAGTAGAACTAGATTCTGTGCATAGAACTAAACCAGATATTTCCCATGTAGGTAGCTCTTACCACAAGGGAGGTACTGCAGAGATAAAAATGCTGAGGGGCAGAAGGGGAGATCCTTCTCCCAGAGTTCACTGAGTGGGCTCATGATCTGTGACTCTCACTCTTTTCTGCCACATTATTTCCATTTTACAGACCAAAACAGGGGGCCAAAGAGGTTGGGAGAACAGAGCTGTGCTTTGATGGGGAGAGGAGAATGTGTGTGTAGCTGTCTTCAAATGGCTTCTGATTCTTTTGTGTTGTGCTGTCCTTTTGAGCTAAATTGCCAGTGGGTTTTCCAGACTGGGGAAAACGGTAGGGATCAATAGTGAAAGGAGGGAATTGATATCAAATTTGGTTCTACCCACAGTGTAATCCTGTTGATTTGCAAAGAACAAACATGGTTCCATTCCCCCTCCTGAGCATAGGAAACATTCTATGGTTAATGTATTTGCAGTCAGATCTTAAGCATCCCTGAGCCAACATTCTTGTCTTCACCTGTCTGTTATTTTTGGGTTTGTCCTTTTCCCCAGCCTAAGAATGTCTGGAATCCTATGTCCTTCCTGTTTCAGTCTTGCAATGCCTGTTTGGAAGGTAGCCATTTGGTTCAATTGCTGCTTAACATGTCTTGTGATCTCTTTGTTTTGGTTAATGGCTCCTGTTGCTTCGTTTCTTAAAGGACCTTACTTTTGTCTACATCTTAAATAATGGGCTGTAAATGTGTCCAAAGATCCAAGCATTGCTTCATTAACTACTTCACAGGAAAATGTTTAAATATGTTAAAGTATTAATTACAATATAAAAGTGAGAAACAGTTATGTCCAGATGTTCTTTAGCTAGGATAAAACATTGCTTCTTCCCCTGACCTTGGTGGAGCAGCACTATTTTATGTCAAGAGAAGCTGTTGTCTATTAGCAGTCAGCACTGTTGGCTCTTGACTATTGCTTTTCTTTCCCTTGCTCCCTATTTAAGCAGTTTTGGTCCACACATTCAAAGGCTGAGGAGAATTTTTAAAATTTTTTTTAAGTTCTCTGCATGGAAAATTTTGCAAGTAGGCATCCCCTGCCTAAAGAACTGAAGTAATTTTGTGTGTCCTTTGAGCCAGTTTTTTTCTCCATAGGCACCAAAGTTCCTCAGTCACCTCTTTAACATCATTTCATGGCATCAAAGAAACAAGTGAATCACAACCACTCTGCTCAAACTGGTTTCCTATCCTCAAATCTCAGTACATCTCCCAGTAATGAAAGCTGGGGATGTTTCTTGATATTTCTGTCAGCAGTTCTCCCAGAAACCACAAACGATAGGTCCCAGATTGATCCATAAAACTAAATAGTTTTTCCAGAAATGCTGGGGGAAAATGCCTGGGACTTTTCACCCCCTAAGATAAGGAGCCAATGTGCCAAGCTGTATTAAACACTCATGGCTTGGTTTTCCCAGAGCATTGTGCAGGTGGTCTTGTGCCTTCCAGGATTCCAGGGTTCCTCAAACCCTGGGAAGAGGAATGACAAAGCCAGGTGACAAGGCTGTGATACTAGACCAGTCCTGAGTCATCCGGCTGAAAAGATGGGAGGCAGTGCCTGTGGAAGGAGTGTATTTAAGAGAAATGTGGTATCTCACAGTTTTTGTGCCATCCTGCCTGTACATTTCCTTTCAGAGGGCCCAAGAGCTTCAGCTCAGTATAGCAGGGTGCTCTGGGAGGCATCCATGAGCCTGTCATCCCGGAAGGATGAGGGATGTGTTTGAATGACACATTGCAGTTCTCAGTGGGGGAGTTTTAGTTTGTTTTCCTGTGGAATAGAATACCCAAGTACAGAATTAAATCAACATTTGGAAAACATTCTGTCCCTCTCTACACTGATTTTCCAAATCTGCTTTTCACTGCATGCCTAGAAGGTCCCATTCAATTAGGAAATGTAGAAGTGCATGTACATGGTTTAAAGCAGTGCATGGGAGGCTGTTCTATTTTTCAAGCTCTTAAAAAATGTGACCGCAGAGGATATCAACACAGATTTGTGGGATCATCTTGGAAAAGGTTGAATATAAAGCTTTGTTTGCAAATACATATGCCATCAAAATTTGATTTATCAATGCTGTTTACCATTTGATCAGATAAAAGAATATTAGCTCTTAAAAATGAGACACAAACTGAATTCCCTCTTCAACACAGTATATAACAATTCCATATTTCTCTGGGCTCATATAGCTCTTTTTGTCATCCAGAGAGACACATGCAGAAGTAGCTTTTGAGCCCCTTCCCATGACAGTAGTTTAAAACAGCAGAGGTCCAGGTGTAAAGAAACTTGGAAATGCCTTGTGGTGATTTTTGCTTTTGTGGTTTCAATGCCCCTGCCAGCAGCTATTCCCCTTCTCTGCTGCTGGAATTACTGACCAGCAGCCAGGCTGTGACCTCTGATTCTGTGCCTTGATGTGGGAAGGCAAAGCCACAGGCTGCTCTGCCAGGGCTGGTAGTGAGTAGCTGGGGCAGCAGTACCTTGAACCTCCACACCAAATTCCCAGGGGACTGTCATCATCAGGACTGCAGCTTTGGTTCCAAATGGAGGCTCAGTTCAAATAAGAATAAATCTCTCATTTCTTATTATCTAGTGTACTGCAATGGAATAACATCAAGCTTGATCCAAAATTCACTCCACTGGTGCTTTTCTTTTGGCTGCCCTGGGCTCTGAAAGAAACCAAACAGGCTATGAGCAAAATTGTATAGAATGATCAACATGCCTCAGTCCTGCTGCGTTTGCCTCACACCGTTAGTCATTATGAAAACCTGCATAATTCTGGAGCAGGACAGCAATTTCCACACAGCAAATTGCAGATCGTGTTTGCCAACCCACAAAAACCATCACAATATTTGCTTTGAAACTTTACAGTGCTATCAAGGGCAAATTCACTGTATCTGTACAAATGGACCCCTTGAGAAAACTTAGATTACACATGCAAGGAAGAATGGGCAGAACTTGGCTCTGGGCACAAGAGAAGTAAATCTGGCTTCCTTCTGTGGTGGAAATAGGGAACAAGTAAGCAGAGAACTTGGGAGATATGTAACTGCCAAGTGTTCCAGGGAGAAAATGTCAATGAAATTGAGATAATAGTTCTCTGGCTCCCCAAATTCATGCCTTGATCGCCTTCCTACCTAGGTCCTTTGGAAAATCTGCTTTTCCACAGGTTTCGTGAGAAGCACAGCATCCTCTAGTGCACCTCTCTACTTCTGCAGACCAAATTTATCAATTTATCCATGGTGTGAGTGAACTTACCACTGCCAGGAACAGCCCCATTTTTTGGAGTTAGAACCATTCAAAAACTAGTTTGTGTGCTTTATTCTTTTATTTGTGTTATCAAAGGATTTTAAAAGTTTATTTTATTATTCAGCATTGCAGATATCACTGAGTTTAGTCTCAGTTTTAGGTGGAAAGGTTTTTTTTTGCATTCCACCACCTATCTCGACAGATTGTGTGTGCCAGAGGCAGCGGTCTTAACCCCGGATCAAAACCTAATCTCTCCTGCTTTCGTAAAACCTTTCCCTCTAATTCTCTCTCTAGCAAATTATATTCTGTTCTTTGCCCTTGAATAATTTTAAAATGTATAGAATGAAGTATGAGTGTGGGGGTTCTGTTCCATTGAGTGATACCTGGTAATCAAAATACTGCATTCATATCTTGCTGCAATGATCTCATTTCTACTGGGGCAGCACTCCTGTGAGCGCAGGCCCGTGTTGTGTTCATCCTGTTACAACCAGATAAACTCATAATGTAGACAGATAAGAGCTATACTCATTAATCTATTAATTGCCTATTGTCAGTTGTCAATATGTTTCGCTTGATGGGAAGCAGGAAGATTAGCTTGTATTGTGAGGATGTCGTTTTTTGTTCTGTATTACTATTATTTTATTTTGATGTGTGCCATGCTAGGATATTACATTCAAGCTCGTGGCGTATCACCCGAACAGAGCAGAGCTTGCTGCTCTTTGGGTTCCTGGGACCAGAAAAGTGCCATGGCCCAAATAAAAAGTGGTCTTTTTTAATCAGAGGACCCCAAAAGAGCTGTGACTGTGTTGAGTAACACTTTTTTTTATGATGGGCATTCAGGATACTCTTAAAATCAACACAGCCTGAGATACCCTGATTTCCTGGGGAAGCTGAAACTCTGTGGGGACTTCATTGTTCGCTGGAAATTTGAGACTGATTTTGTCTGTGACTGGAGCTGCTGGAGCAAGATTTTATTATAATTGTGTGACCTTTAATACACCATGAAGAGATTTCAACTTCTCTATTTTTCTAGCCTATAACAAATCAAATGTTTTACTATAATGTACAGTCACCAAGTTTACACCTTAAGAAGGGTGATTTTCAAGGGCTTATCTCTACAAAGAACAGTGGAGCAGAGACAGTTTCAAAAAAAAAAAAAAAAAAAAAAAAAAAAAAAAGAAGGGAGAGGAACATCATAGAAGCACTTTATAGACCTATTTGAATCACAGCTTTAAGTCATTTATATCAGGCCAAAAAGCCCATCCATGTGTGCATTTAATAATGATGGCCAATTCTAAATGAAGACTGGAAATTTTCCTCTCCGTGGCATGAAGCAAAAATACCCCTCACAGTTTCTGAGTTGGTAACTTGACCTGTTTGAATTATTTTATTACTTACTAGACTATCAGCCAGGTGGCCAGCATTTAAACTCCTTGGACAGATCTGGGAATTGGTTTCTGTGGAACAACCATAGTTAGGAGCAGCTCAGGCATTTTCTAGGCACACTTGGGCAGCTCTGTCTGACAAATATCACCTCATCCATGGGGAAGTGAATTTTGTGCCATCCATGCACAGGTTTCAAGGACACAGGCAGATTTTCCATATTATCCAGGACATCTATTGGTGGTACATTCCTTAAGAACCCACCTTCCTTAATTTTTTAGCATGACAGAGGGAAAGCATTATACTAGGCAGCCAAAATGTGTTCCCCTCTGGCTGCAGTCACCTCAGCAATGGATATAGGAATCCATCTGCAGGATCCATAACTCTCTGTTAGGATTATCAAGGTTGGACACATAGACAATGCATTTTCTCATGACGTGTGTATGGCACCAGGGTTTTATTTCAGATTTCCAAGAGGAAAAGAAGCATAGCTGAAATGCATGGGGTCTTTTAATATCCAAAGAAATTCTGTTTTCTCTAGCTATTTTACTCTTCTGCGTTTCTTTATTTCTGTGAACCATTAAGGAGAAAAATACATTTAAATTAAATGAAATTACATGAAGTAAGAAAGGAAGGGGGAAAAAAATTACCCTTTTCACTGAAAATGTGCCAAACCCCTTTAAACTGAGGAAATTACTTTTCTCAAATATCATTAATGTTTTAACTTATTTTTTGGAAAGCCACAGGCATTGCAATTTTACTCCTTCTCATCTCCTCTAACCTGCTCCAGAAGAGAAGGCATTTTGGAACTTGAAAGAAGAGTGGAAGCTAAAGTAGGAAATACAGAAAAAGAGTGAAGAAGAAAATCTCTGGCTAGTATTCAGATATTTCTGTATTCACTGGACACCAGTCAGATATTTGTATTCAGAACCTCAAAGGTAGAAAATGATAGAAAGGTGTGAATGGAAGTTTAATGCTTTGAAAACTTATTTAAGAGTAAATGTGATCCATTTAAATGCCTCCAAAATAGAAAAATTCAAAATACAGAATTTTTTTTTACATCTTTCCATTTCAACAAACTATTTTGCTTTTACATGAATGTGGCTGAACTTAGGGGACTCTCCAGACAAAATATGTGTCATAGCCTTCCCCTAAGTATTTCTTCACTGATGGGGACTGAATTGCAGAGATTAAATGCCCATAGGAAACACATGGCAGAGTCCTGAAAGGGAGACAGCTGTCCCAAGTCTGAGATGAGCCCCTAAGCCAAAATCTCACACTTCCTTATCATCCTTTGTTTCTCTTTCTTTCCAGCACCTCCTCTGAACATTTATTCTGTTTTGTTCATGCAGATCAGTGGTCTCAGCTTGTTGCAAGCACCCTAGAATTTGACCCTTTATGGGTTTTTGATTTTTTTTTTCTTTTGTACATTTCCTATATATTGAGTTGCTAGCTTTGCATTTCTCCTTGCTCCCGGATCCCTCCCTACTGTGCAGAAGGTGACAGCTTTGAGACCACAATGTTTTGTCATTTTTGACCTGCAGGATAGTGCACACCCCTTTTTAGTCCATGTCCCATTGTAAGCCATCCCCTTTTGATCCAGTCTCCATCCCCTTTTATTGACCAGCTCCCCTATTTCCACTAAATGTTTCAACCCTGCTGCCTGCTCCCTTTGTGCTTTGTTTAATTCACAATATTTCTGCAGCAGAAGTGAGCCTGCCATCAGTTTGTTTAGCAGAGCAGGAGACAAAGCCAGGCTGGTGCTGGTGCTGATGAATAGGTCACTGGTGACAGCAGCCCGTGCTGCAGAAGTCAGCCCCCACTGACACTGTTTTCAGTCCACTTGAATGGAAGCTCTGGGAGTCTTTCTTTAAAGAGCCCAGGGGTGAGGGAGGCAGGAAAAGGCAAAGAAAAAGAACAGAATAATTAGAGCAATAACACTCCAACTTTCTCAGTTGTGCATGGACTTGGCTAATCAAAATGAGAAGTACCTTGGGCACCTGTAGGTGTGGCAGCTGAAGGGGTTGCTCTCTTTTCCCACCGTGGCCTCTGCAGTGGGGCACAGTGGCTTGCTCTGTCTCTGGGGTTTCTCTCTGCCATTAGGTTAGGTGCTGTCACCTTTAGAAACAAGACCTTTGTCAGTCCTTACCCTTACTGAGTGAGGTACAGGAATGATCAGGAAGGGAATTGACGCTGGTCTGGGCCATCCAAGGAAGATAACATCCAGTACTGCAGCTCTGGCTTCTCCCAGATGAGCTGAAACCACCTCTGTGGTGACTCACTGCAAAGCCAGGATAAGAGAGAGAAGTGCTGGGAATGCATATAATAACCCCCATCTTCCAGTGCTTCTAGAACACACATCACTCATATTGAGATATATTCTAATTATAAAATTAGGCACTTTTTTCTATCCAAATGAAGTCCATTTTATTTAGACACAGTTGGAAACAGCAGCTGTCTTTGTCAGGGGATTCTGAGGTTCAAGCTGTAGGGCAAAACCATTTGTGTTATAGGTACAGGAAATGATGGGCATAAGTAAGGAAAATGTTGGTTGAATGGGCAAGACTGGTAAAACAGCTCTATTAATCAGAAAGACAGTTTCTCAAAAGGTAGTAGGTAAGTGGTTTTAACAGGCTTGCCACAGACATCCAGAAATTCCAACAGAAATGCAAAAGAAGAGGTAGATGCTGAAAATTTTCAAATCTAACCTTTAAATGAAAAGTAATAGATTTTCTTGAAGACCTTCAGACATTTAAATCTTTGTTCACAGATTACATAACATAAATACTTGGGAGAGATAAAGTTTTCCCATACAAATAGAAAAAGTATTTTAAAAAATGGATGTAATTTTGACATAGACAAAGAAGGTGAGAAACACCAATGCCCAGGGGCCAGCATAAATTTGTTTCTGTTTCTGAATTACATGTAACTAAAAATGGTCAAAAGTGGTAGAAAATACCACTGGATAATTTTTGTAATTTTTTTTTCCCGAATATCTCTAATTGGTCAGAAAAAACCTAATCACACAGTATATACAAGCGTAGGTGCATATTTCTTTTATACAGGTTGTTTACTTTAGGGAGTTAATTTTCATATAACTCTCTTCTTATTCTGCAAAACTTTTGAGGTCTCATAATGAATTTCATGTAGCTGACCTCTATGGCAAGAAGCTTGTTTTTTAGTTTGTATTTATGGATAATAGTGTCTGCTTGTTTTATTCAGTAGAAGCCTATTTCTGTTAGCAAAAAAAAACCACTTAGTGTGATGATGGGGATGCCAATAATCAGAAGAGGGAAGCACTAAGTTTTGGAATATAGCATAGCTTCCAAATCATGTGGTTTTGAGAAATTGTTAAAGTTTTGATGCTATGTCAGCTGTAAAGAGAGCTTAGACATGATCATTGCTAGGATGGGTTGGTTTCTCTTTGAGCCTCCTTTTCTCCAGGCTGAACTCCCTCAGCTGCTCCTACAGGACTTGTGTTCCAGACACTTCCCCAGTTCCATTGCTCTTTTTTGGATTCTCTCCAGCACTTCAGTGTCTGTCTTGTAGTGAGGGACCCAGACTGAACACGTGCATGTTTATTTACAAATTGCTTCAGGGAATCTAACCTGGGCCTTAATTGCTCTCTGTGATCTGTTACAGCTGACCTGGTACCCTTCCCCAGCTCCTGTGGTTTGTCCAAGCTACTGGCATTTTTGGGGAGTAGATTAATTTCTACCAAATTATTCTACATAAATGGTTTCAAGATCTTGTAAATATCAGACATATGTTTGTATACATTGTTACAAAATCTTCTGATTTTAGTTTCAGAAAACAGATTAGAAAATGTGTAAATTTTGTGGTCAAGTGGGAGTGAAATGTTCCAGAATTGTTGAAACAATATATTTGATCAAATTTATCAAATTGAGTAGCCTTCTAATTTTTAGTTATGAACACTTCTAAGATTTTTTATGTGGTTTTTATGCAGATTTGGGGCTGGAAAAATATATAACCTCAAAAGAAGTTCTGCAGGAGTAAAAACTGTTTCTTTTTGATTTCTCATTATTTATACCACTATTTTTATTATAGAATATTACTATTTTAATTTGTGGTATTTTACACTTCTTTACATAGCAGTAAGGCAAACACAACCTTATAAATAAGGATAAGAATGCAGAACCTATTGTAGAACTAGGACCCAAATGATTTCATAGGAATAATGAAAAAGCAAACTAATGCTTTTATGTATTTTCCAATATTTGATAGTCTTCTGGTTTTGTCAGACTGAGTGGGGGCTGTATGACCATTTAGTTTCATGTAAGAGAGATTTTTTCTTACGTCAGAGTCCTTAAAATTCTTGTTTAAAAGGAGGTGTTCTGGACTGCTCTCATGAACTGGAAACTAACCCAGAATTTTCACAAAATTATCACTATTGAACATTTGAAGAAAAAAGTTTATTTACATGTGAAATATGGAGGCAACTTGAAAGTCTGTCTCTAAGAGCGTTTTTGCTACTGGCATATCACCTACACAGTGAAAATTACTGTTCTGCTATCGGCAGGGATTAACACTCACTCCTTCCACTTTGAAATATGCTTTTTGAAGTATCCTACCAAATTAGGATACCTTGCAAGAAAACTTGGGAAAATATTCCATTGCAGATGATGATTTTGAATTCCAGGCACTTTATCTTAAAATCCTTGATTCTGATTTCATGGTGCAATGATTATTATGTTTTCCAACCCCCCTGTGTCTGCTCATTGTGCTGGTAATCACACTGCAGCAGTGTGAGTTTGTAGGAGTATGTGCATAGCAAAGTTTGGAGCTCCAAGACCTTGATGAGGCTCCACAATTCACAAAAATCACAAATAAATAATTTCCTGAAAGTTCTGATCTGTTTAGCTGCTAGCCATTAAACATATAATGCTTTCAAATCAGATTGAGTGCCTCTCCAGAAAGGGTTCTCATGGCAGTATAGGGATGGTGGGTGCTTCATCCTTTCAAGGGAATTCCTTTCTCTTGCAGGTTCTGATTGGGGTGGTACATAACATTTTGTAGAGGCCTAAACTCAATGGGTTTATCAGCACTGAGAGAGAACAGGCACCAGCTTTGTCTGCACATTGCTGATGTCCAGAGACAGCTTAGCTGACAAGCTTGACTGGATCTTTTTTGAAGGACAGTAACACCCCATTGTTTTCATGCAACTTACCCATCCTGCCTTTGTGATTTATATTCATAGAAGCCCCTTTTTTCAGATTACAGTGGTGTAAGAACTCTAAGACAGCAGTTTCCTACCCAGTAAAACAGCTGAAGCACTGCATCTGCTTTTAGAAGTGACTTAGCCAGAGGTGAGGAGAAACCAGTGCCCCATGTCCTGCACCACTAGGCACAGACCTCCCTTAAATGTTCTGTAGGTCAGCAGGGCTGGCTGAAAGCAAGAAAATTCTGTAGAGAAACTATTAACAGCATGATAGGCAAAGCAGTCTGTTCTAGAGAAACCTGCTGACCTAAAGGAGCAAAGATGAGGTTCTGCTGAAATTTAAAAACAATGAACTAAGGTGAGAATTCCTCCGGAAAACTACTTCTGTGCTTAACTGAGGGTATGTGGATGCACAGCTCCACAGTTGTAAAATCACCCAGGTACTGTGAGCGTTCAGCAAACACTTTATTACCCCAAATTTACATTTACAGGTATGCAGTAAAACTTGAGCATTAAACCAACACCATCAAGTTGTTTTACAGAGCTCCAGAAGTGAGATAACCTTACGAGTTCTTCCACCCATCTGCACAGCACTGAGCTTCTTCCACTGGAGCTAATTTTACAAATGTTGGCAGTCCTGGTTCTATTGAAACAGAGTTTCATGGGCTTTCAGATGACTGTGGCATTCTTTGTGACTGAAAATAAAATTTGGAGAAGCTAATTTTCTCAAATGCACACCCAGTGTGAGTTGGTGTCTCATAGCAGAAAGGTACAACACAGAGAAATAATTGCTTCTGCTGCCCCCTTGATTTTTCACTAAGAGAAGCACAACTGTGCTGAATATGAGAGGCAGCATTGTTACCAAGAACTGGACAAGTAGGGAGCTGCCAGTTGTGCATAATTTTTGCTGAAGTATAATAAAAGTACTGTGCCAGCTTATGGTATGTATCACAGGACCAGCACTATTTTGTTAAAACAAGAAGTTGTTATTTTCATTTATCACAGTAGTTCAGGTGTGTTTTGGTGTTCTTCTGTCCTTGTCATCCTCTCAATTTGCTGACTCCATTTAGTTTCATCATAAAATTTGTAGAGGTTAGTACTTTTATGTCACTCTTGAGTACTTCTGAAGGCTGCAGGAGTTTACTTTCTGCGTTTTCAGTTCATTGAGCTGCAGATAGATGTTTTTTCCTCATCTAAAACTCATCATTTCCTTACCATTGGAGAAAAAAAAAATGTAAATTTAGGAAATTAGTGTGTGGCTTTCTTCAATTTGTTCCACATACAACTGCTCATCAACAGTACAGCAGCAAGGAATTGGCACACAGCTACGAGTGTGTGTTCAAATTAAAAGTGTACTCTGCGCTTTTAGTCTGGTGCTGTGCAGAGATTATGGGAGGAAAGTACTTTTATCAGGCAACTAAAAGCACATTAATGCCAGGGAAAGCTCTTGCCACCTCCTACCTTCTTTATAAGGCAGTAAACAAGGAGAGAAGCCACATCAGAGTTTCTGTGTGCAAGCTGAACTTTGGGTGATGCCCCTCAGTCCTGAACGCTTGGTTTGCATTAATGACAACTCTGGTATCTTCACTCACCTCCTCTTGTGTTCTAAGGGCAGTGAAGTATAAGCAGCAGCCTCACAAAACCGTTATCTGATAGTGTTTGAAGAAAAACTCCTTATTTGTTAATTATAATAATATTGAGAATTGTAGAAACATTAAAATTGGAAAAGACCTTTAAGGTCATCAAACCCAACTGTTGAAGCACAGGAAGCTGTAAGAATGAAGATGCAAAGTAAAAACCTGACATTTCCCACTCAGACCCTGCAGTGATCATGGCTGGCTGTGAAGCAGGCCTTGGTTCTGAGGCAGGGAGGATTGATTTGTAATTACCATATGATAGCTAGAAATTCAAGGTGATTTCTGTGCTTTTCTAACAGGTGGCAAATAAAATGCTTTAACTTCTTTCAAATTTTTAGGAGGGTGAGGAGATTACTTTCTCATTAAATTTTTAGCCTGGGAAAGAGAGAAAAAATTGAGTCCAAGGAAATTATTTCACTTCACGTATTTTGAGGATAAGTTCTCCATTCTGACTCGGTGTTTCACTTCATTCTCTGAAATTCAAAAGGCAATTTTCACTTTTTTCTGTTTTAAAAATACTATGTGCTCTGCTCTCTGCTTTCAAATATGGCCATGGTTAGCTTTTGTGCCACACAGTGCCAGAATCTCTCAGAGAAATGTGCTCTTTAGAGAATAGGATGTGCGTTTTTTTTCAGGCTACCATATAAACCATGAATTAAATCTCTCCTGCCTTTCTTGCACCCCCAAAAGTGGGGATCTGGGAGTTACAGTATGGAGCAGCCTATTGTGGCTCCTTCACTTGTGCAAAGAGGTCATGGATGATGGAGTCTGGAATACAAAAGGTGTAGGGCACTCTGCATCTGCAAGGAGAGGATCAAAACAAATCTCCTTTATCTAATGCAGAACCTATTACTGAATCAAATGTGGAGATGTGAAGGGTCCAAGTGTGTTTCAATAATCTGTGTTACAAACAGACCGTAATCTGCACAATTAAGCTCCTTGGAGTTGGCAGGATTTTGTGCAGTTGGCAGTTCTCCCCTTGAATAAAGGTCAGAAAGAGGGGAGTGAATTAAGCAATGAGTGAGTTTTTAAAGATATTCTGTAATTCCATTGAATGTTAGAAATATTTTCTTCATGGTGGCTTGTGTCTTTAGGGAAGAGTGAGCTGTGTGTCCTAATTTAAAAGCCTGCCTGTTCCAAGAGTAGGGGCAGGCTGCACAGTAAACCAAGGAGTCAAAGGGAATAGGAAACCTCCCTGTGTCTCCCTGTGGGTGGGACAGATTGTAGCACACCCTGGGGATCTCTGCTCGTGTGAATGTCGCCTTAGAGTTGCCCTTAACAGCTACCCCTGACAGTTTTTTAGGTTCAAGTGCTTCTAGCACCCTGGGAGAAATGCCTGAGACTTTGCTTACTCCATCCTGGATAGATGTCTTGCTACCCAGGCCATGATTTCTCCTTACAAATGCAATTCTCTTTCCTGGAGGGAGATGGGCTGTGTGCAGTTTCACCCAAATGGGTGGTGTAGGGTTTCTCTCACAGTAGGACAGCCTCTTTTCTTGATTACAATGATGAGAAAGTGTTTTCATTTAAATAGGAAAATGCTTGAATGGTTTTCTTGCCCCTTGCCCCTCCTCTTGGCAAGCAAACACATGGCTAGGGCACTGAGTTTATCATAGGCCAAGGGGGAATTCTCTTAGGAGCCTCTTGTTGAAATGTTGGCAAGACATCACTGAGCAATTCTAAAGGCCTCGGGAAGCCCCAAATGTCTCTGAATTTTCCCACCACCAGTCTTGAATGCAGTTGCCTCTTTGGCTCTGCAAACTTTGGGAGAACATCAAGGTATGTCCTTGCAGCCTCCATAGTGTGCTCATCAGCACAGGGGCAGCCCCACAGGACGGGAAGGAAAGTTGATTGGGAAGGGAAACCACCCACGTACTAATCTTTTTGTTTCCCATAGCTGTTTTGTTGGTTTTTTTTTTTTCCTTCACCTATTCTCCTCCACAAAATACACTCAAGGGAAAGGCATTATTTGCCAGAATCTTTTCTGGGAGAGTGAGCTGGAGAAGCTGTGCTGCCTTTGCTGCACACAGATTCTCAGATCCTTCAAAAGCCTCTGTCCAACTGCCTCGCTCTCGCTGCCGCTGCGTGGTGTGGTCTGACTCCCTTCATCTTTTGTGTGGTGCCACTACACTGTAAAATCAGGGGGGAAACAATTTTCCTCCACTTACACTTCAGCATTTTGGGGCAAATTAATTCTGCTACCACTTACTCAAAGAGATGCTTGCGGAATCATGGAGGGAGGTGGCAGAGATGTGGAATTTTTCTTCTCTGTGTATGGAAATCAAATATGGCCTGACCAAAGTCTCCTTTCCTTTCTGTCCTCCTCACCCCCTGCCTTTTTTATCTTTTCTATTTTTACTTAGGTGTTGTGTTATTTACTAAATAGCATTTCAAATGACAGCTTAACTATTTTAACCAAAACTGCAATAGCAAAATATTTTCCCTGCATTGTTAAAATGCAACTCGATTCCTGCTCAGTTACCCACACTGTAAACAAGAATGTGTATTTGCTATTGATATATGGAATATATTTTTTGTTAAATAAGAGAATGGTTTAAGAATTAAACTAGCAACAAGATGAGGAAAAAACCCTCAGAGCTGTAATCAAACATCCATTCCAACAGCTGAAACATGTTATTACATCTTTCAGCTGATTTATCGTACCCAAAGAGATTTCATAATCATTCTCAGTATTAAAACAAGGGGAATAGAGGCACATTTCAATAACAATGATTGTTGTTTGGAGAATGCCAATCATGTCTAGGAGTGTTATTTACATCAGACAATATGTAGATATTGTGCCTCCAAGCCTGTTCCTGTTCGGTTTTGTTCTTTGACTTACACAAATGAATGCTAAGAAATGTTGACAAGGAGGTTCAATAGCTAAATACAATAACCGGGGTCCTGCTGACTTCCTTTGGGGAGGAGAGGAATCTTTACCACGCATGTAATGCAAGCTGATGTAGAGATAAATGTGGCTATAAATGTCTGGGCTGTCTTTGGTGTGAAAGGTGGGGAGAAATTCAATCCCTGTACCAATTTTAATTTGTACTCACACATTAGCTATAGCTAATTCGAGAACAATTAAAAGGCAGGAATGAGAAAAGCAGATGTGGAGCAGTGGAATGCATTGCAGAGAAGCAGGCTTCACTATGTGTTATTTTCTAACACGCAGTTTTATTTTTGCTGGAGTCTGTCACAAATCCTAAAATACCATTACAGAGTTAGCAGATGGTTCCCAAGTATTCATACCTGATAAAGCCTCCTGGGTGATCAAGCACTGAAAAATCAATATATTTTTCAACTTTCAATGGCTAGCTATTCAGTTTCATTACATCTCGCTATTCCTCCATGGCTGCTGTGATATGGACACTTCACCATTGCATTAAGCTCTAATCTCCAGGCCAGCTGATAGAGGCAGTTAATGAATAGCTGGAGTACCACCTCGGTATGCTTCACAATTCTTCTGATCTCAGTAGGATGTTTCGAGTACTGTGATCTTGTGTTTAGTAACACCCCAGCTCTTCCCCCTCTTTTTTTTTTTTTTTTCCCCACACATGCACAGACACCCCTCTCCAGCTGTCACCTTGCTGAGCTTTGATAGGAAAATGCAGAAAATACACTTTTTAGCAGAAATATTTTGCTGTGGCGTTTGACTCTTCTAAATAAAGGATATCAGCAAGTCACAGTGAGTCGGATCCATGCCCTCTGGGTGACCACAGGAGCCATATTCTTAAATCTATCATTTTCAATACAGCAACAACTACAGATAGGTCTTTTTAAAAGTCCTGCTTCGGTCTCCAGATTATCTACATCCTCCACAAAATAGCTATGCTCTCTGACTGACTGGTATTGCTTTCTTTAAATGTCCTTTCCCTTCTTAACCTAAATTTATAGAATGGGAAAGTTAACTGTCAGTAAACAACACAGTGTGAGTCAGCTTTGTAATTATTACAGATACCTGAGCACTGTTTTTTGTCATGCATTTTGGACTTCTCTTGGGCTAGATTTCTAACGTGGGGCATCTCTTTATGCTTCAATTTGCATGGAAAAGTAAGTGCAAGTTAAATGCTGGTGAATGCATAAAGTATGTGCCTGCACATGCCTATCCTCATAAATTGGTATCTTGTATTTTTTAATTCTCCATTAGTAGTACATATTTCACAGAATTTTAGTGTTGCAGTTTAAATGAGGTTGTTGTGAGGGTTCACTGTCATTGTTTTTACACATCAGCCCAAGTCCAGTGACACAGACCAGGCTTATTTTACATGCACCCAGGCACCATGACATCGCTAAGCCTGGGGCATGCAGGAAACCTACTGAGCCTGATTAAGGCATGTCTTAAATTTCAGACATAGGTCTTAATTCAGTCACAAGTGCAGGAGATGAGAACCCCTTTGCTGAGAACGGAAGCATAAATACAAACCGCGTGAATATTTCCTCTTTCTTAACCGCACAAAGGGCAAGAGCGAGCCTGTGTTTGCCATGGCCCCGTGGAGGAGGTTGGTGCTAATTAGGGAGAGCCCTTTCCATCCTCAGTGTCTGTGCCAGGCGGCTCTCAGGCACAGGTGCTGTCACTGCTGTCCCCAGGGAGCCCTTCCTCCCGGAGCAGTTAACACAGCAGCGGGAGGAGGCCAGGGCTCCATGCTGGCACCATCCACGTGCCCGAGCAGCCGGGGCTCGGCGCTGCCGACAGCCGCGCTCTCTCCTTTGATGGTGTCCTCTGTGATGTCTGGAAACAGGAGCTTGTTGTGCTGTGTTTCATGTGTCCAATCCTGTCCAGTGAAATGCCGTGGGGCCAAACTCAGCAGGATGTCCTACGGCTCGATTCCTCGCTTTCGCTGCGGAAAAAAGCGGCTTTAGAATTTTTGGGGGGTTGGTGGGAATTGGTCGTTGAAGTCATTATAAATTTTTGTCTGCTCTTGATTTGGGCTGCAGGCATTCAACCTGTGCTGCCTGACCGCAGGAGCCAAATAACTTTGGAGAAAAAGACCTGTGTCGTCTGCAGGCAGTTTTATTAACATCTGAAGCACACAATTGTGCCGTGTAGGACCCGAGTCCACGCTAGAGCCCTTTCATTACCCTGCTACATGGCTGGATTTATGCTGGTGGAAGTCCTGGCTAAAAAAGCTTTTGTACAATGATTAATTGACCTTAACAAGTTTAAGGATGCTTATTTGCACACAGTTACGAAGTGTTGCAATATGTCACAAATGAGAGCGGCTTCTATTATAAACATAATGGCATAAACACTGAAAGCTGGTTATATTTCCTTAAAAGTTCATTGCAGGGAAATGGGGAAGCTTGAGAAGCTAAACAAATCCAGGCAATAATGGAAATGTAGCATGAAATTACTTCTGTAAACAACAGCCATTCATTATTTGAACATTTTTCATAAGAGAGTCAGCAGACGAGCGTCGATGTTAAAGGGTGTGTATGGAGGGGGAGGAGGTAGCAGGGAGATTATGAATTTCGAAAGAAATCTTCCAGGGTTATATAGACAGGCGTACATCAGTTTAAAAAAAAAAAAAAAAAGAAAAAAAAAAAGAAAAAAAAGAGGTATGTAAAGCACTGATTGATCCCTGAATATTAACAATCGATGCCATTTTCTTCATTAACTTCTGAGTGGAGCACAAAGAAAGGTATATTTGATTTAAGGGAAAGAGAAGGGAGCACTATTTAATGTTGATTTGGTGTAGTGAATAACCCCAGAGAGAAATGTAAATACCAGGCTGCAATAACATGACAGCACACTAATCATATTTACAAACGATATTAAATCTGTCCATTGTGCTTGCCTGGCTGCGGATTGGCCCGACTGTAATTGTCACTGTAACCAGCGCTGGCTTGTGGGAGAATTTAACTGCAGTGATATAAGGTGAGTGCTAGGCTTATTATTACTTTATTATTACCCGGTTTATGTTTATTAAAACAATTTGTCATGCAGAACAGGAATGGGAGAATGGGAACATTAAATCGTGCTGTACTCAACCTGAAGAAATGAGTTACAATAAAATTAATGGCAGGCAGGCCACAGCTGACACTTGTAGCCGTGTGGAGCAGCTACACACTGGTTCGTTTCATTTGCTGATCGTTTCTTGTTAGGGTCACGCCATTAAACTTACATATTGAGAACTACTGAAAATCTGAGGCAATGAAGGTAAAGTTTATGAAGCAAAAGTGGGGGTTTTTTTCTGCTGCTAATGCATTCCTTTCAATTATTACAGAAATCAGGAATGCAGATTGAAAGTTTAAATCATACTGAGTTATTAAAGGCGTGTGTTGGAGTGAATGTCCTTCAATTTTACAGAGGCTTAGAGAGCTGAGAAAGAGCTGAGTTTAGGCTAAAGTGAGACCATTCTCTAAAGGCTTTGAGCAAAGAGAACAGCGAGAATAGTGGTCATGAAAGGTCTCATAACAAGTTTAATAAAAGCTGCTTTATTTTCTTTCCCTGGAACTCAAGGGGTCCTTATTTGATATCTTCAAATTTATTTCAGCCCAAATCTTCATTATTTTAAAGTGGAGGCAGGAGGCAATGACCATGGGAATAGCATTGAGCCTCTTGGAATTCAGCAAAGAGGCACAGTGACATAAACCCCTCTTGTGACACAATTACGGAAGAAATTAAAAGTGTCAGGCTCTATGTACTTTAGCTGCATAGAAGAAATCTGGCCTCCTGATGAAACATCTTTGTACATGAAAAAGTAATACCCTGCCCTTGTTTCCCATTATACAACAATGTTAAGGAGTCTTCTGGGGTGATTATTAGGGATTTGGTGAAGCACAATAAATGCTGAAGATTAAATCTGAGCACTAGCAATTAGTATTGGGGGAGGAAGAGCACTTTTTTTTTTTTTTCCCTTTTCAAAGTATTTATTAATGAAGCTATTTAAAGAAAACCCAGCCAACTGCTGCAGTTAGGAAATGTGAACCTTTCATTTCTAGCAGTTTTATACTTGTGCAAGTCCTACAAAGTCCATGGGGTTATTCTTGATTTATACCAGTGTGAGAAAGTAGAAGATCAGGCTGTCTCTGTGGGATTTTTTTCCCTCATTTTCCTTTTTTTTTCAACTAAGATAGTTTTTTAAGTCTTGGAGAAAGCCTTCAAAGGGTGTATTGAGCCACATGTTCTCTGCCTGTGTCCCCAGTCACAAAGTCTGGACCGGGCATCCAAGAGTTCAGCATCCAACCAATGTAACAGAACACTGGAATGGGAGCCAAACTCATAAAAATACAGTTTGTTGAAGTGAATGAAGATATTTAAAAGACTTTCTTTTAGAAATCTCTCTTGTCCTTTTGGCTTTTCAGTAAGGGGAATGGTAGATGATTCACTCAGAGAGGTAACTTCATGTTTAGCCTCAGTGGTGAAGCTGTTGCAATCACAAAGGCCATTCCAAACCTGAAAAAAAAACATATGGAACAAAAATTCCCTTATCACTTCCTCACAAACTGATCATCTCCTTGATATAACAGCCACTTCTCTGAGAGCACCAGTAGGTTCATTTCTGAGGATAAAAGGAGAGACCAAAGGCCCTGGCTCAGGGATTATTTTCCCTGCTGAGGTCTAGTGCAGTAAGAGCAATCCGCTGTGGTGCAAGCACTCACGGTGGACCTGTGTCTTGGAAACACTGTGCCTTTTGGAGTGGCTCCTGGCTGACATTTTGTCATGGTGCTGCAGGTGCAAATAAAAGAGGAGTGGTTTAGGGAAATGGGAAAATCACTGAGGGGATAATTGTTTCTGTGACATTGGGTTCTGTGGCTGGTGGCCTCCTCTGAGGGCCAAAGCTGTGAGGGGGCACAGATCAGGGGTCTTGGATGCCCTAAATCTGGACAGCCAGCAGTGGTCCATACTGCTGTGGTGGGAGGTGCAGTGGGACCATGGCAGACAGAAGATGCCCACACATTGCTGGCTTCAAGTCCTTTCCTCTGCCCTCTTTTACATTCATTGAAAGGAAAACACATTTTATTAAAACATTTTTGACCTCTTTCCCTTTCCAAATAGGCTTTTAAATGTTACAGCAAAGCTCTGACCCAGTGTTTTTAAAAAGCAGGATTTTAACATAATCTTCCATCTTAATTTGGGGGGGTATGTGTAACACTCAGTAAATTTGGGGAAAAAACAGTTGGTCCTTTACTCCCTCATTTGTAAAACTCATGAACTCCAAGTAACACAAACACTGTGAGTGTCTTGCTGAATTGCTGTGCTTATTATATTTGCAAATACCCCTTTGACATGAAGGACAAGGATAAAGTAGAGAATTTGGAGTCATATTTATCACTTGGATTATTAATAATAATAACATTTGGCATCTTTACAGCACTTTACATTTTCAAAATGCTGCATAAACATTAACTAAATGGTAGTTAAGTGTGCATAAATGATATTCACAGCCATTACCCTCTACTCACTGTGGGTCTGCACTGAAATGTGTGTGCTGCTGCTTGTTGGAAAATCTTTACTGCTCATGTGAAGTATCAGTTTTTCCTGGAAGAACCAGACTGACCATTTTTCATTTTGTTTCAAATGCACCCGAAGCCTTTTGTCCATATTATGGATTAATGGTCTGCAAAATTTCAGTTTATTGGGGAAAAAGAAGTTGTTGATTTTACTTACAGGAGCATAAAAACAAATAAAAATAAAACAAAGAGCTCAGCAAGCAAAGAACTACTCCAATTTTATTTTGTTTTTAAATCACATCTTAGTTTGATTCTTACCATGGCCATGCATTTTATGCTCTGTTTCCTGACTGTGGGGTCTGCTTCTGCTCCACCACATATATTTGAATGCTGGATGCTCCTAGGGCTGCATGCCATGGACCAATCTAGCCTTTCAGAGCTACCTGATGTACTTGTGCCTGCATCAGTATTGCCAAAAAAAGGTTCTACTTGTGGTCCGTTGTATGGGGACTGCTCAGGATCCTTCTGTGACCCATTGTTTTCAAAGAAAATATCTGTACTTTGTCTTATCCTTCTCCCCAGTTTGCAGCTTTCTTTTCTGTAGCCACATTGGTTTGTATTGCAGCAATGCTTTCCTTTTTTTGTGGGCTTGGTGCCTTTGTGCCATTTCAGTAAAACAGAAAGTGGGGAAGATTTTAGGAGTATCATGCCTCTCAGTAGCTATGGCAAGTCTGTACCTGAAAACAATTTACTGTGTAACCCCATCAAAGAGGAGCAGAAATCACGGGAAATGTCAAACAGCAGCTTTCAGGTTGTATTGCATCTACGTAATCCAGGAGCAAGCAAATAATTCCACTGTCACTTAATTAAAAGTTTTAATACCTTATGTCTTTGACCTGGTTCTTTAGCTGAACACATAAAAGCAAAATGGGTTTCTGCCTTAATCTCACTTCGTGCCGTTGCCCTCTGATGAGAGAATCCTCCTGGTACTTCTGATGTGTCATGGAAGCGAAGGGAAGGGCTGTGCACACTTCTTGCTCCTATCTTCTGCACGGAACCTACCTTGACAAAGTTCCTCTTGCTATCTTTAGTCTTCTCCCTGGAGCACCTGGCACATCAGGACAAGAGGGATCTCAGCCCCACAGCTTCATTTGGGCCTGTTAACTGTAACTACTGATGTCGTTTACAAGGATAAACCCTTAAAGCCAGGCCAAGGTAGACAAAGAAAGAACTCTGGAGTAATTCCCTTTGGACAGCAGAGATTGGTGTTCAAGTTATTGAAAATCTGTGTAACTCATTTTCTCTTTTGTCATACTTAAAAAATCCATGAAGTTTGGCTGAGTGCAAACAATAAGCTTTTATAGTTGCTGCCCTTGTTCATAAATGTGTAATCTTCTGGGACCATCAGAAAAGCTTTGGTACAGCAAATTAAAAGTCTCTAAACTTTCCTGCGTCTCCTTGGACATTTCTTAGACCTGCAAATACCAAGCAGTAATCAATATAATGCCTGTCTAATACTTCCAGGCAAACTGGCAGCTCCCAAGTCAGAGAGCACAGTGCAGCTTTCTCATGACTAGACGTGGCTCCTGCCAGGGTCACAGAGGAACAGCGTCCCTTGACTGGCACAGGGAGGTCAGGAGGGGCCAGCTGGATACAGATATGCGCTCCCATTGCCAGGACTCTCAGTACTTTCTGTCCCATCATCAGCCCCCTCATTTCAGCAGCACTGTTGGTGAGCTGTGCCCAAAGTCCAGGCTGGTCTGTGGGTCACAGTTCTTTGTGATGTCCTGTTCCTTTCATGTGTCCATGTGTGCACTTTTCCCTAACGAGCCAATTATATTGCAGCCAGCAGGGTGAGTTGCATATTCCCTCTCTCCTCATTGTTTTAGCACAGTTTAACAGTACTCTCTTACTACATGCATCCTTTATTTTATCTCTGAGAGAACTGTGTTATTTTTATTTGTGGCGAGGCATATGGTATTCAATTACAGAGCATTTGCTCTTTCATATCTTGTCAGTGAATAACCTTATCAGTTTAACAGCTTCAGCGAGGAATACTCAGCACAGGCCAGAGAGGGTGAGAATTATGGGTGTGTTTTTTGCCTATTGCCAAACATTGCATTCTCTCCCTACTTAGTGAGGATTATATCTGAGTCAAAAATGACTTTGTAACCACTGGCAAGCAGCAGCTGTGGGGTGGGGTGGCTGAAAGTTGTGTTTTCTAACGCTATCAAGCTCCTCTCTCATTATTCCAGCCATCACTGCTCCCTGTGAGAGGGGAATGGATTCCTGCAGTCGCTCATGCAAATTCAACGTATGCAGCAATTTGGGTGGGCAGTGCTGCTGACTGGGTGCCCAGCTGTGCTGAAGAAGCACCTAAAGAGGCAGCAAAGCACATCTGTACCAGTGTCCAACCATGTTCTAGCTACAGAAAAAGGTACCCACGTGCTTCTGACCCCTGGGTGCTCACTGGGATAAGGTGGCAACCTGGTGCCTGCTCATTTACAGAGCGAATAGCCCAAGGCTCTGCTGAGATGATGAGAAAAAAGGAGGGAAGTTTTGCCTGCAAAGAATTTCCTGAACTTCAGTCCATATCTAATGGCTGCTTATTTTTGTAATAAGGTTTGCTCTTTTCTCAGGCGTGGCCTGTTCCAAAACCCATTTACATCATCATTAAAGCTTGCCACTGACCTAGTGGCCTTCAGATCAGGCCCATAGCCTCCTTATCTTCTTCCATATTACTAGCACACCTTTACCTTAGGTCTTGATTTCTGTGGAGCTCTTTAGGTCAAGCTCTATCTCATTGATGTGCCTAGGCTTAAATTGATTCAGAGAGAAACTGGCTGTTCTTCTAAAGAGGTGGTCATTTTTATTAAGCAGCTTCTATTTTTAGATAAAACTCCCTGAGACAGCAGGCAGCCTTGGTGCCTGGCTGGCAGGAGTTGCAATGTGCTTTGTGACAAACCCCTTTGGGGTATACCACGTGGCAGCTGGAATTGTACCCCAGGATACCCCACCACTTCCATCAGCAGGCTGGTATCTGGTTTTTTCATTCTAGAATTGAAGAAAGAAGTAACGGAGTTGAAACTTGATTTAAGTTTTCAGTTGGGTAGGTTCTAAAAATGTTGCCCGTCTTCCTGAAAATCTTAGAAGTGCATCTCTTTGGTTTTCAAAGGAGACTTTACTTAAATGAAAAATTTAGGCTGGTTGTCTTTAAGACTCCATGTGTAATTACAAGATTGCTTTAACTGTTTGGGCAGACTTCTTTAGCATCTTTTGGGGAGCTTGTGTGCCCAGCTGCTGGAATCCCAAGCAGGCCCTCTGCCAAGGGTGAGCTCCACAGATAAAGCATTGCAATTCATTTCTTCCCTTCTCTCTTCTGGCTTCCCTCTATTTTTTTTTTTTTCCCTGTAAAGCACTGTTGGGTGTGGAAGCAGTTGAATGTAACACAGGTGATGAGAAAGGGAGCCTTCCTAGTCACAAAACATATTTTACAGTGCAAAACTGAGACCTAATTCTCCTTGCACAACCCCTGTGCTCTGAGGCTGCCGTAGGGTCAGGAACATGTGTGGGGCCTTGATATGGTCTCATGGTGGGAAATGCTTGGTTCTCAAAGGCTAATTAATTTAAAATTGAGACACTCTTGGACTCATTGCTTATGGCAGAGTTATAATTTGCTTTGCTTTTTCTGAAAGCCAATAATTTCTCTGGTGTCAGGGAGGATTAAACACCTGTATTCGCAATTATGCTTAAGAAATGCAATATTTTGTCCTTTGGCCAAAACCCAGAGGACTCTTATGGGGGCTAAGGAACAACATCTGCTCAAGGCCAACTCTTCAGTAGATGTCCACAGCAATGTTTTGTGTCCAAAACACTTGCTACTGGCCATTGGCAGAGAAAAGACACCTACCTGTACTATTTTCCTTTTTTTTTTTTTTTTAATTGCTTATTAAATTAGTCTAAATAAAGAAGGATCAAAGAAAAACTAGTAGAGTCTAGACTAATGCTGGTGACAGATTTCTGTCAGCAGCTGACCTTGTGAGATGGAGTCCTCGCTTAAAAGTGCTGTGTGACACCAATGAGTTGGGGCTGTTTAGTTGGGGAGTGCCATCACTTGATTATTCTGTGAGAAATTCCAGAAATACAGTTGCTTTATGAGCCCGACTTCTATGATGATAAATTTCCAAAAGCAAAAATGTGAATTTAAATTATTCGTATTCATGTGAGCGTGGTAGAGATTTTTGGAATTGCTGCGGCAAGTTATGGATGATGCATGAAATGAAAAAATCCCTGCCCAGTGCACAAGGAATACAAAAAGGGTTCTGCAGCCAGCACTGTGCTGCACTGTGCTATGGGCTGTGTGCTCTCTGGGGAGAGGGGTTTGTATTTTTTGAAAAGCACCCAGCCTTCAGCACATGCACAAAAGTAAACAAAAGACAGAATGAAAGAAGGAAAAAAGAGAAATACCCTCCTGACATCCAGGAGCACCTATGGTGTAAGACTGGTGCTTTGTTTCCTACATCTGCCTTTCCAGCATCCCTGATCTGCCAAGTTCTGCATGTGCGAGGCAGATTCTCCTCACCTCAGGTCAGCTGTTCATAAATACATAACTTTGTGTTGCAGAAAGAATGGGGCAAAACCCATCCCAAGTCTGTCTTGTGTATCTCTCCCTGGCCCAAGGATGGCATGAGACAAATAGAAAAAAAAAGTCTTATCTGGGGTAACATGATCACACCCACAGTGCCTCACATGAAATAGTGTCTCATGTGCTTCTAGTCTGAAACTGATCATGTGAAACAGTGGGTATCCAAAAAAAAAAAAACCAACAAAACAAAACAAACAAACAACAACAAAAAAAAACCACACACCAAACAACAAACTGAAAAATACCTGCAGATAATTTTTTCTATATTTAATTCTAGCATTAGGATTTGCCCATTCTTCTAGTCTGCAGGAAGCTAGAGTGATCTTTCTGGGACTGCACTCAGCATTGCTGTCTTCCAGATCTGAATCTTCAGTCACTTATTTAAGTGATTGAACTCTTAAGTTAAATAGATTATATCTGAAAACACTGAACATGATCTGACTTTATCTTCCAAATTTAACACATTTTCTAATTGTCTAATGTGCTCTTACATGTGTGCATATATTCTTACCTGAATACCAGTATGTGCCATATATCCTTAACTCATTCCAATCTGTTAAAGCATTTTCTGATATTCTTTAATATCTGCTCCATTGTGCTCAGTAATTTTTACACAATATTAAGACATCTGTGTCTTCTGTTTCAGACAGACCCTGTATGGGCCTTCCCATCCCACAACTTCATATCTTACTGTGCTATAAAGGGATAGTGGGAGCAGATGATCATTTTAGGTCCCTTTGGACTGGAACTGCTTTGTTCTGTCCTATTTTAGTGTGTGGCCACCATGACATCAAATAACATTTAGATTTTGCTTTTAGTGCTGGGTACTTGGTACAAATGATGTGTGTGGTGTTTGCTCTCTGTTCCTGAATGCCAATGTGTGTTTTCAGAACGTGCTAATTCTTTTCTAATCTTGCAATGCAGTTTGTTGAAAGCCTCCTGCTGTGTAAATAGTTTAAGACATCTGACCAAAACCTCTGTTTTATCTTAACCTTTGCCTTCACTATACCTTTGCTTTCCAGTATCCTGTTTATTAAAATACTTTTGGTTTTTTTCTTCCTCCCTCTCATATGTTGAGCCCAAGATGACTCATTTAGGAAGGGTCACTGCCTTCTCAACACTCACACCTCTTTGCTGAACACAAGTGTGTGTTTCCATGCTTAGTGCAAACAGACCTGCTCATTTCTCACCTAAGAATAAAAAGAATTAGCAGACTTCGTCTGTGTTTTGATGGGCATTAATGGAAGTGTCATCCTAGTCTTAAAAGCCCAGGTTTCTCCATATCTTGAGCTAGAGATTTTAATGAATAGAAAAAAAAACAGTGTTACAAACACAAGAGTGTAGTCAGGCTGAAGTCCATGAGCAGTGAGCAGTAGCAAGCAGCTACCCATGTACTACATTTAAAATTGATTGCACATTGTTCTTGCTAATGTTTTCTTTTAGAAAAAAACCCCCAGGTTTTAGTAGTTCTGCAAATGTTCAGGCCCTTTCCCACAACTTTGCTTTGACCTGTCTTTTCTAGCACAATGTTCTGTCTTAGTCCATCTGCTCAAGCTTCCTATCTCTGTGGATCAAGTGCACTTCTCTGATTAATGATGCTGTCTGGCAATTGGTTTTATAGACTGTTCTGGCACAGCATGCAGTAATGTGGTTCTATTAGCCCATGTAAAAGGTTTCTGAAGCTGTTACAGCAAGGGAGCCAGACCAGCAGGTCAAAAGCAGCACCTCATCCCTATTGCACCATGATCTGCAAAGTCTGCCAGCTTTAGACAGCTTCTTTCCTTTACTGAAAACTCATAGCTTAAGCTTTTCTGTTGACATTTCAGGGTGAGGTTTGCTATCAGTGCCTGTTGACTCCTGTTTCCTTGAAGATCATCCTGCTGGGTGTGGATGTGTCATGGGCAGAGATCTTTGGGGCTGGCAGTGCTGGGGTGGGTGCTGCCCTCCCCTTGGCGGGTGGTGTCTGCAGGGTGGGTGGTGCAGTGCTGAGCCTGGCCCCGCTGCAGAGACACTGCTCTGTGCTTGGAGAGGTGGGCACCAGCTCCCATGGCACCCTGCACACTTCCCCTGCTCTGGCCAGGCCCCCCAGCTCTGTCCAGATGTGTTCCACTGGGCTGATTTGCTTCATGCTTGCTCATGGTTTGTCATGTTCCTGCTGGCTGTGTGACACCAGGCAGGCTCTGTGGTGTGGCACAGCCAGCCTGTGGTGGCTCTGTGGCTGCTGCCCTCCTTCACATCCCTGTAAAATCTCTCTGTCCTCTCTTGGCACCTTCCAAAGTGTGGGGCCTGCACTGCTGCTGGCAAAGCAGCCACGCCACAGCAGCATCCATGGGTCTCCCCAGTAAATGTGTCCCTATATTCATCAGCCTCTGTGCCCTGTAACTTCTCCCTTAGAAAGGAAAAAAATATGCCCTGGAGATGTTTTAGACCCATTTTCTGTAAGTTGCCTGTAGCTCTGCCCACCACATGTGTCTCAGCATGTTTTGCACTGTGTTCTCAAAGCACTCAGAGCTCTTGAGAATTGTTCAGGAGAGCAGTCATCTCATAGCAATGCATTTTTATAGGCTGGTGAAAACCTCAGCCATGAAATAGTTAATTAAAAAGTCTCCAATTAGAAACTGAATTTTGCAAAAAGTTACATTTGTTCCTCTCAGTGAGAAGAAAAAAAACATAAGCAATTCAAATCATTTTGAAGTTCCATTCCTTCATTCATTAGGAGACTTAGCTTGCAAAATCCTAATTAAAAAGAACATTTTGTGTTAATGAAAATGTTCTAATTTTTTTTACCTTATGAAGTTGGTTAATTTTTTTCCATAGCATCCAGGAAAAAGAGGTCTCCTTAATGGCTTTGTTCCAGTTTATATTATTTGATTGCAAAATTTGTGAGACAAAAGAGAGTTAAACTCATTCTGTGGTGCCCTCCAGTTAACTGTTCAGTTGAAAAATGACCTTCATAACTAAGTCCCTTGCCTTTTCATCGATATCAAGGAGTTACAACTCTAACCTACAGTTGAGGAGGTGGCTTCAGTCTGGTAAACCATCAGAAATTGCATGAGCACCCCGTGGAGTTTAGATATTTATAGATATCTAAGAGGACTAGAGATAACTAAATAATTTGAATCTGAATTCTCAAACTGCCTAGGGCTTTTCTGCTGGCTTTCAAATGCAGCATCCTCTTGCATGACTTTCAGTCATTAAAAGCAGAGGTTTATTTCAGTACCTAATAATTCTGCGTCAGACACAACAATATTGCGAGTCAGAGATCACAGGAGGTGCACACAGGTTCCCACCATGGTACAGCAGTGAGAAAGACAGCGCTTTTTACATGTCTTTAAATCAGCTGCACTATATATGAGGTTATGTTAACTGTGAAACATTCATTTATGCAGCCTTAAGATTCAATGCAGGGCTCTCTGCTGGTGTAAATCAGGGTGACCGTGAGTCAGTCGTGCTGAGCTCAGATATGCTCGCAGAGAGCCCGACCATTAAGGAATTTTGCACCTTTGGTTTTGTTGCCTTCATTTTCCCACTAATCTACCTCTGTAGGGGTGGATTTTAATATTTCAAATCTCTTCATAGGCAGAAATCGCTATAAAAATCTTTACTTTCTTACAGAAATACAGACTGGGAGTGTAAAAATATTTTGGACTTGCTCCAAGGACTGGAAAAATATTTATTGGAGTATCAGGGAATCACGGAAGCGCATAGGTAGGAAGGGTCCTCCAGAGGTCCAGCAGCCTCCCCTCCTGTGTGGAGCATGTCTGGTGAGAGCAGGTTCTTCTGGGCTGTGTCCAGTGGGATTTTCACTGTCTCCAAGGACAGACACTCCACAGTGCCTCTGCGCCACCTGCTCCTGTGGTTTCCACCTTGACAGGGACAAAGCTTTTCTGAACAGCCAGTGCAGTTTTCCCAAGTTGTAGCTCATGCCTGTAGCCCCTTGCATCATCACTGTGCAGTTCCAAGGAGAGGCTGACTCCATTTTTTTGTTCAACTCGTTAGGTTGTTGTAGAGGAATAACATCTCTGCTTCACTTTCTCAATTCTTTGAAGCGAGAAAACCCAATTTCTTCAGCTGCTCCCTACCTCATGTTTTCCCAGCTCTCCAGTCATACTTGTGGCCTCTGCTTTAATTGCTCCAATAAGTCAGGGTCTTTATTTTCAGTGCAGTGGAGCCCAGGACTGGACACCAGACTCCAGGTACAGCCATGACAGTGCTGACTGGGAGGGGAATCATCACCTCCCTGGTCCTGCTGGCTACATCCCTGCAGACACAGGCCAGTGCAGAGCTGGCTGCAAGTGCAGCCCTGTGTTGGCTGCAAGGGACTCTGCTCATTTCTCTCCGCAGGCTGCCCACCAGGCCTTCAGCTAATTTTTATGAAAAGAGTGTTAATTTCTATCCCTTTGTCCCCCAGCCTGCACTAGTGCATGGGCTTCTTCCATCCCTGCTGCAGGAATACTTGGTGTTCCAGTAAATTGTATGTTCTACTTTGAACTAAGAGGTATTGTTGGACATGCTTATACTAAGGAGAGGCAAAAAAACCCTCTTCAGCCCCTTCTGTCAGTGTTGAGGGTCTGCTAATATTTAAAAGTGAGCACCTTTCTGCCATACTTTCTGCTTATTATTTGCTTTTTCCTGGTACTTTAGTGGTCAGCTTTCACCCACACCAGTGCCTGTAAAAATGAAGTGCTGCACCGGCACACTCAGATTTTCAAACAGGACACGCACATCAAGCTGTGGGTCAGAGCAATACATCTGCAGATCAGGCTTCAGATGCAAAGTGTCAGGAATGCACTGGAGACTCCTCTCCATCGACCTACACAGGGAAAGAATTACACTATAAAACTGAGACTCATTTAAAGTAATGATCAAATCTGAGGAAATGGCAATCTGTATGCAGACACTCCACAAGCTGAAAAAAAGAAGCTAAATTCATGTGTGAATTATTTGCTGCCAATTATTCTCTCAGCTCTAATACTGAGTTTTAAATATTTAGTTAGATCCACTTCCAACCTAGAATTTTGGTTTTCATTGCACATCATGACTGCCTATATATATATATATATATATATA